>PVKN010033928.1:0-11931 GCA_004027915.1 Capromys pilorides
TTTTGTTCCCTCCACTCCTCTCTTTTCCTCTCCCCTGCTCTCCTTTCCTCTCCAGTCCTCTCCTGTCCTCTCTTCTCCTGTCCTCTCCTTTCTCCTCTCTTCCCCTTCTCCTCTCTTCCCCTTCTCCTCTCTCCTCTCTTTCTCTCTCCCTTCTATCCCCTCCACTCCTCTCTTCTCTTCCCTGCTCTCCTTTCCTCTTCTCACTTCCCTTCTCCCTCCCCTTGCCCCTTCACTCCTAACTCTGCTCTCTCTATATGCCTGTCTCTGTCTCTGTCTCTCTCCCTCTTAAATAGGAATTGAATTTGGGGTCTTGCACACCCTAGGCAAGTACCCTACCACTGAGCTATACCTAGTTCTGGTTCTATGTTATGATCTAACCAACAAGTGCCTTAGAGGGGCTGGGGATATAGCTCAGCAGCAAAAGCGGGCCTGTCAAATAGCTTAGTGGGTTAAAACACCTGCAAGCAGGCATAGGACCCAGGGGTTTGATCCCAGGGCCTGCCCTCCTGACCCTGCCCCCGGAGCATGCTGAGATGGCCATTGAGACTGGCATGGTGACACCTGCCTGTAATTCCAGCTGTTAGGAGGTTTAAACAGGCAGATCACTACAAGTCTGATCTACTAGTGAGATCCTGAACACCCTGTGCAATATATATATATATATATATATATATATATATATATATATATATCCCCAAAACCCCCCAAAACAAAACAAAAAACCATGTGCCTTAGAGCACTTCTACTCTTCTACTCCTGGCCTACTTTTAAAGCTTATCTCTTTGCTATCAATTCATAGATTGTGTTTATTTGATTGGCACTTAGGTGATTTCTCTTGCTTCTTCTGCAAAAACAAAACATATTTTATGTTAGAAGTAATCATGTTATAATGATTCCACAAAGCATTTATTTCTCTAGATTATTTGAAATACTTCTAATGGTATTATAATTTTTTAAAAAGGTTGACCTTGTATTTGGATCCATCTGGAGAATATGTCAGTGTGGAATTATGATTCTGCTGTAATTATCTAGCTTTCTACCCTCTTTCTGTCTGTGTATGTCACTAATTTTTTACATCTTTTTCCCAGATGGACAATGTGCCACTTGCAAATCTGTTCAACACCGAGCACTAGGATCCTAGAGAGATGCTGAACATATTTTTGTGCTTCCTTAGCCAACAGTTCATGGTAGGCACACACATCCACTCGCGGCTCACTCTTGAGGTCACTGTCCTAGCACCAAGGAGACGTGAAGTCCATGCTGACTTTAATATTGTTGAGGAAGCATTGTGGTTGCTGTCAAGGCAACTCTTTTCTAGGACACAGACAGATTTATCATTTTACACTAGATGCCTGCATTTTAAACCCCAAAAATGACCCAAGAAGCGTCAATAATAGTGATCTACACCTGACAAAGTGAGGCATTTTTAAAATCAAATAAATGTCAAAGCTAAGATAGGGCATATATATCACATCTGATTCACAGTAAATTTGAAGATATTTTTGGAGTTCATTTTGGTGCCTAAATTAGAGTGCACAAAAATAATTTTAAATATATTTTCATCCTGCTTCACATTGTTTAGCACTGTGAATATTGTTGGGTGGAATTTTGCCATGTTTTGTCCTCATAATATTTGAGGGCAAATAGTTAATTCTTTTTTTTTTTTTTTTTCTTTTTTTTTTTGTTTTTCGATACTGGAGACCTTGTGCTTGCTAGGCAAATGCTTATTCTACTGAGCTATCTCCCCAGCCCCAGATAGTTAATTCTTTAAAAAAACATTGTTAAAACCTTCATCCATTAGAATTTATTGCACCAAAAAATAATATACTATTGCTAGATATGGTCCACCAGAATGTCCCATTTTTTTTCTCATTTTCTTCCCCATCTCCTCTTCTTAGCTCACTAATTTCTCTGCCCATAGATTTAGCCCATTCAAGCCTAATTTTGATTCAGGGCAGCAACACCAAATGGCCCTCCCTGTTCTGGTGACAGGACACAGTGCTCTGACACGGTCACCTGTACCATGAATGAGGAGGCTGAGACACAGCACGGTGTCCTAGTGCTGGAAATTCATTGATTACCATTTTCTCCAAATAACGGTGTGATCTTGTTTCTCTTGGACCCTGTAGGGTGTCATTAAAAACTGACCAGTCCCTTTACTTGGCAAAAGCTTTGATTTAACTCTGTAAGGAGTTTGAAAACATCTTTCACTTAGATTAATATTTTCTTACTACAGTTTCTAAATCATGTTTCACTAGCATAAGATGATCCCAAGATGCCACCAAGCGCTGGACCAGCTTCATTGGGGGTGAGGGTGGGGTTCTCTAAAGCTGGTGCTACCTGGGTTTCTGAGCACTGAGAGCATTATTTTGTTTTTTAAGTTCCCATCTTCTGTTTAGAACACCTCCACTATTTACCACGGCCCATTATGCTAACTCTTTGTTAGACAGAGCACCACAGTTTGCTAAACCTTTCAAGCCCAAGATCTTTGTTACTTTAGTGGGTGAATCAAGTATTAGGTCTGTAATGGGTTCATCAATGATCAGTTCAAAGGTGAACACCCAGTTGAATTGAGTCATATAGTTCTGGATGTGGAAACCCCACCTGTGGGTTGTTGCTGGTAGGCACAAAAGGAGAACAGGAGGGAAAGATTGCAAGCTGCTGTCATCCAAGGAGAAGCTTTGTGCTAGCTGGTGTTCTTGGTATGCGCTTGGCTCTTTCCATAAGAGCTTGGATCCTTGTTGTTGCCTTAGATGGCTACTCTTGTCTTCAGGGGAGCTCTGGTCTTCATCTTTGTTTTGAGCATGGCTTCCTGGTTTCAGTGCAGATACCTCAGTCTTCCACAGATTTTCTAGCCTTCACTACTGGCCCTTGGGCATTTTCAATGCAAATTCTTGATTACAGACTTGTATGAGACATTGTCATTTTGATCCAGCCCCTGGGCTAGATTCTGTGGGTCAGCAGCATGTGGACTGGTCTCTTGCACTCTTCTGCATTTGATCTTTTGGATAACTATTATAAGCTAAACTATAAATGTATATATTCTGAGTTAATCTCTTCCTTTGCAAATATTCTCTGCAAGATCTGAGTCTTTCTTCCTATCTCTGGCCCTCAGTGGAGAAAACAGGCTCAAAACTCAGAGAACAGGAATTTGTAAAAACAAAGAACTAGAAAATTAGGAAATTTTGCTTATCTAGGTAGTTTATATGTTAATGATTTTTTTTTTTACTCCCTTGAGTCCATCTTTATTGAAAAATTGAAAATTTGCTAGATGGAAGGTAGCTCAAAGGTCATTTTCCTTAATACTTTCAATTTACAGATAAGAAACATGAGCTTGTCATGTTAATGTGGTTTGTCCAGGAATGTACAGAAATACCCCAGATTTCTATAGCTTATCTGATAAAGAGTTGGAGAAACAGATAAGTTGGAGATTTTATACTCTATTTATGTCTGAGCTGTAGTGTCTTTATCTCATTGCTCAGTTGTTTATCTGAAGGATTCCTGGGGTTTTTAGATGTCAAGAAATGGAGCACTGAGATAAACCATTACTGGGAAGAAAACTGCGTGGAGGCTGTCAATGTAATAGAATTGGTCATTTCTAAAACCAAGAGAATCCATCAGGTTTTAGGACTTACATATTAGTAATGGCTAAGACAGTGTCAGCAGGGGGCAGCCAGCTACTAAAATTGAGAAACATGCTTCTCTTTTCACTATTGTATTTGTCTTGACATTTCCCAAATTGGCTTTATTAAAATGAGGTGCCAGAAAGTACTCCATAGTAAATCAATGATAATGTCTGATTAAACACAGTAAAAATCTATGCTGCTTCACTTTAGCTATTTCAGAGATAGCTGGTACCCTGCAAGTTGATGTGATGCTGATCATCCAGAGTTAGTGTCAGGCTGCACAAGGTTAAGTTTCCTAAGACTGCTCCTCTCTGAGATGGCAGTCACAAGTTCAGCAGGGTGCCTAGCCTATCTACACTTTGTGACAAAAGCTGGTGGCTCGAAGGACTCCTTCAGGGGCTCACAATTACTACCCACAGAACCCAGGAAAATTCTATACAGTGCTTGAGATTTTTTTTAATTGCAAATTGGGAGTAACAGCTAAAAGAAGAGATGAACAGGACAAGGGCTAATTCTGATCTTCCACACCCTATCCTCACAGGATGAGTGTGTTCCACGCCACCATGGAAGCTAGTCACTGTATTCACCAACCAGAAAACGCTGTTGGCTAGACTTTCTACTTGAGTTTCATTTCATAAACAGCATTGATTACTGGACACAACCTCAAACTCAGCCTTTTTTTTTTTTTTTTTTTTTTTGTATTAAGTGCAGGGTATCTATGCAGGTGGAACTTTAGGTGTCCTTCTGTTTTCAGCCTCCCCAGCCCTGGAATTACAGGTGCCCACCACCACGCCCTGACTTGATCACAAGCTCAGTAAACCTGGGGGCAGGACCTGTGCTCAAACTGAGTCTTGAGTTCTCCCTTCCTCAAAGGTTGGAAGGCTGGCCCGATAACTCATGCCTCACAGCTTGAAATCTCTAGTCATATAATTGATCTTTTCCAAGACCAACCTCATCCTAAAGTTCTTGTATGACCCTGCATGAAGTATCTGTTAGCATAATAAAGTCCCTAAAATAATGCTCTAAATTCCATGGATTTAAATTGTTTTCTCCCCATTATCTGGAAAACAATTCAGGAAACTTTTGCTTCATAGATGAGTCACACACATAGATGCTCTCGCTTTGCCAAAGATGTTAGTGTTTCTAAAAATTTTCTCATTATCATGTTCTTATTAACTGCTGCTGGTGATTTTTAAAGAACCAAAAACTCATACGTTGGTGACACACTGTAGACTTTTATTCTCTTGAAAATGTGTACAGAAATTATGAAACAAAACGCTTTATTTAGACAATGAAGAACACCTTGTGCCTCAAGTTTAAAGATGATGAGTATTTTCTAAAGCCCAGGCTATTTCCAATTTATGTTGATGATGAGTGGTTTTCTTTTAATTTTTATTATTTATTTATTTATTTATTTATTTATTTATTTATTTGTATTTTAGGAAAGAATCTACAGGGTGTTCAAGGTCTCACTACTAGAATGGATTCCTAGTGATCCACCTGTTTACAGCCTCCCAAGAGCTGCGATTACAGGCATGTACCACCATGCCTAGTCTCAATTGCCATCTCAGTGTGCCCCTGGGGGTGGGGCTGGCAGGGCCAGCCCTGGGATTGAACCCCCACATCTGTGCCTGCTTGCAGGTGCTTTAATCTGCTGAGCTATTTGGCCAGCCCATGAGTGTTGAATGTGATTTGTTTCCCAAAGTTGAATTTCCTGTGGAAAGTTGATCCCCAATGTGGCCATGTTGGGATGTATTGCTGGCTGACTTTTTGAGATGGAATATCTTTAGGGCACTGAGGATACTATTCTCAGCAAGGACTAAAGTAGTTCTCATCAAATCCTTCATGTCTTCCAAGAAGAAGTTGTTATAAAAGCAAGCCTGACCCCCCAAAGCTTTGCATGGCTTCCTGTTTTGAGATGTGATCTGTTTTTCCTACATGTACTCTCTTGTGGTGACATTCATGATAAGATGTTCACCACAGGCCAAACCAAGGGGGCTGCCTAGGCTTGTACTTTGAACCTGCAGAGTTATGAGGTACTTGTCTTTCCTTCATAAAGTTAACCTGTCTTAGGTATGTTGTTACAGTAATGATAAAAAGGACAATACAGTTGGAATTGGGAAAATAAAAATTATAGAAAAACCAACAGATTCATGAGGAAAATTATGAAGTGATGAATATTATGGTGGGTTAATAAGGCATAAGAAATTCATCTTTCTGAATTTTTGACTCTCTCCTTATCCCTATATTATCTTCTAGACTTGGCTGTTGTAATTTCCTTTTTTATATTTTAAACATGTAAAATCATGTCATTATTTTGATTACAATTAAAAATATACATCCTTATTTTAAATATTTAAGTATCTATTTATCAGAAATAATCAAATCCATTATGCCAAAACAACTAAGTACAGAAACTCACCGGGTACTTGTACTTCAAGATGGCAGTGAAGTACCCAATTTTAGTGCTTGAGAGAAAGGTACAGTGATGATATTCCATGGGGAGTAAAAAGTGGAGACTATTTTCCCTTTCTGCACATAGAAGTTCTACAACACATCTAACCTTGCATCTAAATGCATGATGAATGGAGAAAGCAGACTACTATATAATCACCAGTTAAACAAATGCTGGGTATAGGTTTTGGTCTTGAAAGTGTTACATGCATAAAAGGACATAAAATGTACTGATTTGTGAGCCTACAAGATGAGGTGAAGCAAAATATAGCCCAGGAAGAAAAGAGAAAGGAAGGAGGGAGAGAAGAATGAAGTCATGCAAAATAATACCCACAAACAATTATAAAGCAGAAAATCCAACCCCATGGTAAGCATTTCCTTCCACTAAAAACAAGCATCCGAACACACAAACCACAACAAAAACAAAACAAAATAATTGACTTTTTAAAATTCATTTTACTGAGAACAAAAGACAGAATTGCATGAAACAGTTTCAATACAGATTAGTAGGACAATTATAATAATACATTGCATATTGTTGTCTTCATAGCAGTAATTCAGAGGACAAGAAGCAGACATGATATCTTGTCTAAACAACATTAGTATAAAGCTGTAACAGTCTCAAGTCAACAACTCTGACAATTACCTCCTCTGCTGATAAACCACTACTATTATGGACTGTTGGACTGCATTAGGTTACTTTGCTGAACTGAAGTAGCTACAATTTTTAGACTGGTTTCACTTATGAAAGGGTCCTTTAAAGACTTCTCTAAATATAGCTTCTCTAATAATTCACTATTGAAAATAAAAACCTAAATAATCTAAAAATATGTTAAATAAACATGCTTGATGTCTTTGAAAAAATAAATACTAATAAAAGTAGGAAAAATGAAACAAAAAAAGATGTTAGTGAATCATGAAGTGTAGAGACATAGCTTGCCCACATTTTACAGCCATTAAGTTGGCAGAGCTTAAATTCTAACACTAATGACTCTAGAAGTCATGCTTTCAGTTAACTACTACTTTATATCATGTATAAAATAACTTATCCTATTTTATTTTCAAACCCCCACATATTGTCATTATTTCTTATCAGTTTCTGTACATATTCTAATTTGTCTATAGTAAGCTATTATTTTTATAGATACTGAAATTTTAGGCATTAAAGTCTTCACTGATGTCATTTTATTAGGTTAAAACATCTGGTAGGCTTGCAAAAATGCATCTGCGAAGTTAGCTCCTCTGAATCTACCTCTGGTATTGTGGTTGAGGACTGAAATACAATAACAAGTAGGGTGAACCACCATCTTGTATGAACGAATGCTTCACCTAATCAAAAGCACTTCTTATTATAAAGGGTATGGCAGGCTGAGGTGGCTCAGTCATCCACTGTTTCCTCTATCATTTCATATAAAGGTGCTGAAATGGTGCCATGTGTCAATTTTACTCTTGATGCTATGAACTCGGGACAAGAATGCTGTCATATTCAGTGACACACAGAGTAGTTGACATATACTTAATGCTCAATAAACATTTGTGGACAGCATTGAAGATGTAATAAAATCACTCAGCATTCATAAGGCTACAATTTCCTTAGTTAATACATGAAGAAATTTAAGGTAATTGAACTTTAAGATCCTTTTATGAGAAAACATTTATAAGCCACATGATTTTATAAATGAAGGTCAGTTGACAAACTGCAATTAAATGGTTTCACCATTATAGTATCTGAAATAACACACTGTAGAAATTTGAAATGGTAATATTTCAACTGAACCATTCAAAATTTATCAGCTTCCATTAAAAACTCTGTGAAAGGCACACATCAAAACTTTCATCAGCATATGGTATCCTGTTTCTTGAAACAAAAGGTAACAGAGAAGAAACAGAAAAAGTATTCATTTGGCATTTCATAGAAAAAATTGATTTTGCTTTAACAGAATTTGATAGTTAAGTCATAAATTAGAGTCTAATAGAAGGTGTTTATAATTGAATTGCATCCTTAACAGCTTGGATAAATAGCAGGGGGCATGAAAACTGCTTTCCCATTTTCCTTCTTGAGACTCACTCATTAGATTCATGACACTGTAACTAAACTTGGAGTCTACAAGAGGATTGAAAGTCAGAATTTAAGAAATGAAGACAAAATTCAAGAATAGTATTGATAGGAGGTAAAGTGGAGAGTGGGAAAGATGTGGGAAGGAAAGTGGGAGAATGCATCAACGAGTGGATATTAAAGTAAGGAATCACATTTAGAGTTAATTTTTATTTTATTTTACCTTATTATTTTATTTTATTCTGAGGAGCAAAAACAAACATAAAAACAAATAGACACAAAGACAGAGTAACACACGCGTGTTACAGATTTTCAAAATAAGAATAACTAATACATTTTTATTGAAAAAATGCAGGAGAGAATTTTCTTTTGGAATGTGACAGTGACATGCGAGGGCAGAAGGGTACACCCTTTGCAGCAGGAGTCTGCTACATCCTGACCTTTCATGAACAGAAGTCTGTCGCATTTCACATAAAGTGAATAATTAAAGATGCAAGTTCAATTAAGCATTGAATATATTAAAACATAAAGAGAGGGAATCAAGAAATCTCTCCTTCTTTTTACTGAAAATTTCAGGTGACAAAATTTCTCTAAGGATCCTATAATTTGCTATTACCAATATTATATTTTTTGTCATCCTACACAAGGAAGACAGTGTCAAAAGCTTGAAAATAAACTAAGATTGAATGAGGAATCATAGTTTTGCTTTTATACAGTCATGTCACTTTGCAAAACTAAAATCAGCCTATGACATTTTTAACCCTGTGACATTTTTGTTTTCACATGCTTTGATATCACTCTTAAAAATCTTTTAAGAGAAAAATTTCTAATTTAACTCTCAACTGTCTGAATGAAAATTCTCATGCCAAACTGACATTACCAAATAAATGGTAGATTAATAATTGATTCCTAGATTATTATTTTGAACATAAATTTGATAGATAATCATGTTGAATCTATTAGAACTTAAGTTTTAACAAATTATTAAATGATGCCTATTTAATACAGTCTACAGTGTGATGATTTGCCTTGCAATTTCTCATTTAGATTAATGAGATTTCTTCTTTCTAGTTCAAGGATTTTCATACTTAGCATATGTATGTACGTATGTATGTATGTATGTATGTATGTATGTATTTAATACATGGTTTACAGGGTCTCACTACACAGACCAGACTTATAATGATCCTCTTATTTTCAACTTCCCAAGTGCTGGGATTACAGATGTGCACCACCACACCCATTCTCCACAGTTAACATATAATAGAATTAAGATTTAGTAGTTAAGAACTTAGTTCCCAGAATGTGTGTTTCACTGTCACATAGTGAAAAAGAAAAACTGATTACGTGAATCATTTGTGTTTTTCTTTTTGCCATAATTAATTGATCATATAGACATTTTTATCTCAGATTTTCAAGTTGAGAGCAGTAGAGATCACTGAGCCATTTAGATGAGTTTATGAGCAAAACATTCCCAATCCTGGGATATGGATTAACCAAGTCACACAATACCTTCCATTTGGTAGGATCACTATGTTTCATTGAAATGTTTGAGGGATAAAATGAGTATATAGAATCAGATTATAATTTAGACACTAAGTAATAAATGCTGTAAACTTTTTAAAAATTAGTATATACATGCTTTTTAAATGAAAACTAAAAATCTAAGCAAATTGATAATGAATTTCAGTGCAAGTTAAACCATTTCTTCATTACATAAACGGGCTGTGAAGATTTCCCAAAGCTCTGAATAGAAACCCTCTAATACTTGTACCCCATTCCAGAGAGTAAAATCATGTGAAGGCGGAACGTATTTCAGGCTACCACATGAATTTCAAGAATGGGGCTGTTTACAGCTGTGGGTGTGGGGCTTTCACATGACAAGCTTCAAGGCACAGCTGTTACCAGTAGAAGAGTAGAAGCTATGTGCTTCCTAGATGTCTCTGTTGTTTTTATTTTACTTTATTTTTAAACAGTTATGTGCTAGGTATTTCTAATTAAGATGAATCACTCAGGGCAATCTGAGATGAGCAAAAAGTTCCTGTGAGAATTCTGATACAATGATTGCAGTGTAAATAAGGCAGACATAGCTACTAAACTGTCAAGGGCAACATATGAAGTAAAAAGAGACAGTTTTGTCCTTATTTTGTTCACAAAATACATATGACATTGAGACATTCACTCTATGTTCAGGTTTAAGGAAACAATGGCATATAAAATATACTGTGGGTCCAAAACACATAAACCTCACTGGAAAAATTCCCGGATTATAGAATTCTGTAATATTGTAACATGAAAGAATTAAGGTAATAGCTTTTTAGAATAAATTATTATACAAAATTTGATGGATTGTTTTTAAGTCAGAGAGATAAGTTAGGAAATTGTAGAAATTTTCGTCATCCACAGATACACATAAAGGCTACATTATGGGCAAAGAAAAAAACTTTAGTAATAACCTCACTTAACACATTGCTTGCACCCTTACTGAGCCTTACTTATGCCCTTGTTACTTGACACTAACTGTTCTTTTCTTGGACTCCCAAGGCCCTCATTCTGTGTTTGTGTAGCAGCCTCCACTGTGGTGAACCTCCTGGGACAGTTGTATATTAAGCCCATCCAGTAGGGCTTCTAAAGTCTGTAGGTTTCTCTCTTGCAATATGACCTCTCAGAGCTGAGTGTGTGGAGTCTTTCATCTCCTCAGAATGATCAAACTCCTCACAGGGAGACAGGGGAATGGTCAGGCTTGCACCATTAGCTTCAGCACCTCGTTGTGTTCTCCCATGAAGGCACCCATGAAGACGTCACGGAAAGTCAGGATGGGCGGGTTCTGCAGAGCAGTGCTGGCTGTGGTCCCATTCATCAGCAGGCTCTGCTTGGAAGCTGGTACAGAGGTGATGGGCTCTGTGTGTTCATCCCGAGATACCAGATGACTCTGGTGACAGAGACCAGGCCCTGAGAATACCAGCAGTGACCTGGACAGAGCATCTCCTCATCAGCTCCTCTCCTTTTTTTGCGTCCCTTTTTCCATCAATCGAAATTTCTAACACTGTTTTTGTCCAGTACATATTTTTTGTTTCACTATGCTTTTTTCTAAGATTTACTTCTGAGAATTAAGTGTTAAAATCTGACATAGAGAGAGAGAGAGAGAGAGAGAGAGAGAGAAAAAAGTGAGGCCATAAAACCTCCTGTGTTGAAGAAATAGCTTTTCTGCCTAGATTTCTTTCAAAGGAATAGAAAAGCTGGCATAAACTAGGAGTTAGGCCACTGGGATCGAGTCTCAGTTTTTATCAACAACTTGCTGATATTCAACAAATGTTCACTGTGATTCACCTTGAAGCAAATAAAACTTAAGCTCCAAGGATTTATTATCCACAGAGCATTCCAAGAGGAACCTTAGCAATGTGTTCACATGTTAGGTAAAACATAAAATTAAAATATTTGAATGCAGCCAACTAACACCACAGTGCTTCTATTCTGGACTCATTAGGTCATCATTCCCTTAGAAGAAGAGCATTGCAGTGAGCCCTGGCATTGTTGACATGTGCCTAAGGGAAAATAGTTGATAAGATGCTTGTGCTTGGGTTTCATGAAATCTTCCTTTCGGGACTTAGAGTTGTACTGTGTATAGTGTTGCTTAGCTGTCTGGGTGAAGAAATTGGTCTCCATACATTCTTTATGCCCTCACTGGGCCAACAGTTTTAACAATATTAAGAGAAAATGGATTATGAACAGCATTAATTCAACAAGGACTCAAGAGTAACACAACACAACAAAATTTAGTATGCCTTAAAGGAG
>PVKN010033929.1:0-11931 GCA_004027915.1 Capromys pilorides
AAGAAGCCCTGAGTCTGATTGCCAGTACTCCAATTAACAATTAAGGAAAATAAACAGAAATTTTTAAAGAATAATAATAAAGTTCTTTTATGTAAATGCTCGGGTAGGCACAAAAAAATAGAAAATTAGCAATTCCAAAAAAGGAGAGTTGAAACATGTCAGCACCAAAAAAGGAAAGAACTCAATGAATCATAAGCAATGAAAAACCAGGAGCAGGAAAATGAGATGATCAGAAAACAGGTTTTAAAAGGAAAGCCATGAATTCTCCCTATTTTAAGTGATTGTCTCTATGCAAATGACAAAGTGCAGCTGAAGGGATGTTTCTTACAGTTCCAAAACATAAAGTTAGACCCACCCACTGAATCGGTTGTCAGCTGCTCACTGTAGTACTATCTACTACAGAAAAAAATATTGTATACCTGATCTCTAACATTAACCATCTTACAGAACTCAAACTTTCTGAACTTTGCTAAACAATTCCTAACTTCCCTCTCTCATTCTGCTTTACTGATTCAGACTATTTTAGAGACTTATTTGAATTGAACTGTGTAGCATTTGACATTCTTTGACTGTTTCATTTTACTTAATCTAAGAATCTATTTTCATTAGTGCTGCCACATATTACATAATTTCTCCTTTTTAAGGCTGAATAATATTCAATTGTGTGGGTGCATTATTTTTTTCTTTATCTATTTAGGGTTGTTTGTTTGTTTGTATGTTTGCTTGTTTGTTTTGTGGGACCAAGCACTGAACTTAGGTTCTTGCTCTTGCCAGGCAAGCACTTATTCTACAGAGCTGTCTCCCCAGCCCCTTCTTTATCTATTTGTTAATCAGTAGATATTTAGGATATTTCTGTATCTTGGATATTATGAACAGTACTGCAGTCAATCTGACAAAAATAAATAAAATAAACCCTAATATCTCTTCAGTATCCTGATTTCAACTCATTTGGATAATACTCAGAAGTAGGATTGTTGAATCATTTGGAACTTCTAAGTGCTTTAAATTTTTAGAGAGACTTCCATACTGTTTTCCATAGCAGTTGTGACATTTTACATCCCACAAGCAGTATACAATGGTTCCAATTTTTGTACACCCTTATCAACATTTACTGTCTTTTTTATGATAGCCATGCTAACAGATGTCAAGTGATATCTCATTGTGGTTATAATTTGCATTTTCCTGAAGATTTTCAACCTCAAGCAATAAGCATCATTTCATGTACTTATATCCATTTGCACATTTTCTGGGAGCAATGTATGCATAAGTTCTTAAACCATTTGATAGAAGAAATAGCAGATATTTTACAATTGGTTTTTTTTGCCTTAAACCTATTTATCCGATAATTCACTGTCAAATACTTTTTACTGCTCCACAGATAACTTATGCATTTTGTAGATTTTCATGGGTGGCCAGAGTTTTAGCTTAATATCCTCCCGTAAAATTATTAATATTAAAATATCAATTTTTACTTAATTAAATCTATTATAAACTTCATTGCTTAAGTCAAATTGTTTTTCTTACATCTTTTCTTGAATTTCTATTTTTTCACTATTTAAAACTATATTTCAGTAAAGTATGAAATGGGGACTTTTAAATGTACTATTCAATTTCAGTTTTCAAGAAGTGCAGAACTATTCTGTACCCTGCATACTGGGTATGTTCTCTGAGTCTTTTGACTTTGACAAATTATGTCCACTTACTTGATTGGATTTGCCCCAGCTCTAACCTACTCTCTCAGTAGTCTTTCACTTTTAGAAGATACCAACAACCCTTTTCCTCATTAAGGGCATTGCTTATGGGAGTGACAGCACCTCATAGAAGCTCCAAAGTGGCTGTGATTAAAGTCCACAGTTAACAGAAAGATTTTACAGGAAAGTATGATACTTAAGTCACTGGCAATGATGAAATTTTAGTATCTTGGAGGCCAGCTGGCAAAATGATCAATCAGAACCAAGTACATTTAATGACTGTTAGAGAAAAAGAACACTTTAATTACTACTATTCTTGACCTGTGAGAATTTATGGAGTTAGCTGTACTTCATGATGTTCAAAGAGAAAATCAAAGATACATTTCAACATGATTGACCTGAAAATAAAAGTTCTTGTAGACAAAGCACTCATATCTAATGCCATAATGGAAAAATATAAACTCTTGGGCAGATTGGGCCACAAGAAATCAGAAGCCATTGTCTAATGAGTAGACTGCAACCAGATAATGAAGGTCATGCACTACAACCAAAAATAAATAAGATAAATATTCTTCAACTTCCTCACTAAAGGAACCTGCAATTATTTGCTTTACAACCAAATAGGAATGCCAAAATATTCTGAAAGTTGCTAGAAAGTCTCCTTACATAACATGAGTACAAAATAACACTTAGGATAATCTTGTTAGAAGAAGAGCTTCTGGTTTATAAATGAAGATCTTACAGACATGCAACTTGCATTGAATCAAAAAAAACTATGAATATAGATTATGGTAAAATTTTGTTCTTTGCATGTTTAATTGCAACAGTCTTGCATAGGTGCTAACTGAGCCCTCATAAATGTAATGAAAACAGACTCAATACTATATGAATTGGGAAATGAAAGTCCCTGAACCAACTCCACCGGCCCCCTATTACTCCACTCCTATACGTAAGTCAGCAGAATTTACCAGCGGCCATTTTCACCTGTGACAGAATTGCAGAGAACAGGGTTAACTTCAAAGTGTTAAAGATTTCAGGTTAGTAATAAGCGTCATCTGTCCTTTCAGTCTACTAGTATGGTTTCTGAAAATCAAAATGGAACATGGTAAATGACAATAGATAGTTGTAAATATAATCTTTTGTAGCACTGATCACCATTATATGCATAGCATAATTTTTAGATGAGCCTTGCAATAAATGCATAAGTCATTGATTTGGAGTTTTTAAACCTTCACCAAGGAATAGTATTATAAATCACCATCTACTTTGGAGGAATAGTAGTATGCCTACAAGATTTCACTCCCAGAACTGTCCTCTCTTTCACATTATAGCCTGAAATACCCATTATGTTTTTGACTTTACACAGTAGACCCGTCATTGTTGACTATTTTCAGGTCATCATTCTAATAAGACCTATGAAAAATAAATGTTCAGTAATGCTAATATGAATGCAATCAGACTTTTAAGTCTTGTAACACTGGTAAAATTCACAGCACAGCAGTGGTCTTGAAGTACCCCTGTAGAGGCAGCCCAGTGACTTCAGGCAGACACACCAAAATGACAGCCAGGTTTTGGAGGCAGATTTATTTAAGTGGACAGACACCAACCAGTGTCATACCCATGACATCAGACCCTGATCGCTGGTGGTTCATGACATCACAGTGACAAGCTGTCTTTGCAGGACATATTACAGTATTACAGGTGAGCTTTTGAATAGAGGCCCAACTAGAAGCTGTAACATTAAACCTGTCTGTGATCCTAGAATGGGACCTATCTGAAGTCCCCACGATTGTTTTATTAGAAGTTTTCCTAATTTTTTTTTTAACAAGAGACATAATTTAGGCCTGTGTGTTCTGAAACATCACTCTGGCAAGGGCATGAGGGGGTTCACCTGACTTACGGGAGAGTCCAATGTGTCTTGGAGGCTATTCAAACCTTGGGTAAGGTTTTCATTGATTGTTCTATTCTCTCATGGCACTCAACCATGGAGTTTAAGGCAAAACAAAACAAAATACAGCTATCAGAGGTGAGGGAAGCAAAGACTGGGATAAATGGCTTGAAAAGATGCTGAAATCTAGGGGAATAACCATGAAGCAACCCGGTGGGCTGTGTCTTAAGGCTTCAGTCACACATGGACTGGTCACTACTCAGAGTGTCCAGACAAGGGCTATGAGTGTATTTCTTCTTCAAACTGAGCTTCAAAGAAGCTGTCCAGCAGATCTAAGTCTGGATTTCTGAACTTATAGTTAGTTAATATGTATCTGAGTTATATGTGTGTGCAGAAATTTCTAAAGATACAGCTTGTCTTTTAAGTATTTTCAAGGATTATTTTAACTTTTTTAAGCTTTTCTGCATGTCTTCTGTATGTAGTTTTTATTTAATCTAGTTTTGGAGTTACCTGTGCTACAAATGTAAGCCTGTTGTTGCTTCAGTAATCAAGGGTAGACTATATATAGCCATGTTTTGTTTTTTCAGCGTGGACCTATAAAATTTCATTGTTTTCAGTATGGGAGGAGAGTGGGAGATCTCAGCCAGTGATATAGAGGCTGAAGCTTGAGCTGGCTGCAGGATTATGGGTGCCAGCATGCTTGCTTGAGCTTGAAGAACATACAGTGGGGGCAGGTCTGGTAGCTGGTATTGATGTTTCAGTTAATCAGATTGGTAGAGAGAACTTAGACCTCTGGACTGGAATATTTTGCTTCATTGGGTGGGAGGCAGGTTTACAAACAGCAGCAGGAAGAAATATGAATTTAAGATCATTTCTGCAAGAGAGTTTTGGCAAAAATAGTTTTAACCGAAGTGACCACAGCATACTTAAATTGTCAGACTTCATTCCTAGCAAAGCTATTTCCATCTGTAAACAGGGGATGCTCAGCATCTGTCAAGCTTCCATGTTTAGAACAGTTCATCCCAGAGCAGCAGGTGGTACCTGGACAGTGAGGTCTGGAGCGAAGGTGAGCTCGCCGGGTTTCTATTCATAAAGACAGTGACTGTTAGAGTCCAGAGGCAAAGCAGTGAGGCAGCCATGGGTTGTTCATATGGGCTGATAGTCTGAGGCAACATCATTGTTTTTTTGAACCTGAGGGTCCAGATTTTATAGAAACCAGGACTTCTGGAAAAATTTGTGGATTTTTTCCCTTGTAACCAGACATTATAGCAGAGTTTTTGTGTCTTTCCAGCAGGCAGCTTGCATGTTATCAGTCAGAGGTGAAGTAGGCTTCTCCGAAGAGAGTAAATAAGTTTTTGAACTTCTGGGAGCTTGAGTTCATGTCAGTTAATGTTTGAGGCCAGAACTTCATGAAGAGAGACTGGCTGACAAAGCCAAACAAAAGGAAAGGAAGGTGGTTTTCAGGTTTAGGAAGGTGTTCCTACAGGCTATGGGTAGCATAAGACTGCAGCAATGTGTGTGGAGGTCAATTGTAGCAGCACTGACAGATCAGAGATCTGGAACTGACTTCATGGGGAAGGACAGATGTATTTCAACAGTTTAATAGTCAATAAACTTTTTACAGTTTTGAAATCTCAATTTTTCTTTTTCCTGCAGCACATGATGGAGAAATAGGCTATCTCTGAGGAGCTAACCTATTGTCAGAGCTTCCCTGAAGAGAGTGGGAGAGTTTTTAAATTCTGTGACACTGAGTAACAACCCAAAAAGAGTGTAGTTTGGGAGCCACAGAACGCAAGGTGATGGTTGCATTGTTGAGGTCATGGAGATTTTGCCCAGGATTGCTGACGGTCTATCAGGCTGATCTGTGGCTGGATGTCTCTTCGGGCTTCCCGTGACATCTGACACCAATGAGGGTTTAAGAGGCAAACATGGATGATGGCCCAGCTCAGTGATGAATCCCTAGTTCATGCTTTTGAGAGGACAAATTTCAGAGCTTTGAGATTGCAGTTACCTGTCTCGGCTGATGCAGGAGTCATCTTTCTCTAATGGATCCAAGTTGAAAGTGTGGAGTTAAACAAGTGAGAGGTTGACTGTTCTGGTGCAAAGGAGATGTCAGCTCAGGCTGTATGGTTGAGCCTGGTTGAAGGAGTGCAAGACAAGAGTCTCGGGTGCTCAGAAAGCAGCTTTAAAGAGTGGGAACTTTTGAAGGCAGAGTTCTGTTCCACTGTCTTCTGGTTAAGTCACAGGTTTGTCCTTATCTTTTCAGCGATTATGGCTCTGGGGGTCCAAGCTGATAGTGCTAGGTTTATCCTGTCTATTGTGGGTGCAGCTCATTTGTTAGGGCTGACAGCCTCATTTTTCCTCAGTCAAAATGTGCAACTCAGAGGGAATTAATGGCTGTCATCTCATGTGGGCGTTAGATGTTGCCATCTGACTTGATAGGTGTGTGGGGAGGGGTCTGGGGCTGAATGCAGACAAAGCCTAGCTGGGACCAATTTGACGGGTTGGAAATAGACTAGACAAGAGTGGAAAGTAAAACTATAAGTGTTGTCAGCTACTGTGGTATCCAACAAAGGTGCTAAATTAGAGTTCTCAGGAAGAACGGGCCTCTTTTATTCCTTTTTTGATACAGGGTGAAGTTTGGTTTCATTTTTAACACCATAATCTTAGAAATCCCTTCTTCCGGTCATCTGGGACTGTGGGTTTTGACTAGATTATTCCTATCTCTGACTTCTTGCATGTGTGTTGTGTACACTTGAATGATAGAACAGGAGACAGTGACTGGGTGCTCCTTGGAGAGATCAACTAGATGCCCACCATGGGGGCTTATGCACAACTTAAAAGGGTGGAAGGCCTCTGTTCATGTGCTATGTCTATCACCACAGGTAATTGCCCAATCAGCCATGGAGACCAGACTTCTCCAGTCTTGGGGCACAGATGGAACAGCCTATTGCTCCTCATGACCAGTCTATTACCCAGATGTTCATTCAGCAGACACTCAAGGTGAAACAGTCGAACCTACTTCCTTTGAGGGTGGTCCTGATTATTAGGACTTGATCAGACTGCCTTTCTGCTCGAGTTAAGCAGGCCAGAAAGACAGACTAACTGTGGGTGCACCCAGGATCTTACTGGACTCAAGTAGGCAAGCAAGCAGACAGGCAGGAAGGAAGACAGACATATTTTTTCCTCCTCCCTTATGGGTCTGATGTGAGCTGCTCAAGTGGGGAGCCAGGAAACCTCTCCCAGACCTCTCAGGGAACTTGGAACATCTCAAGGGTGCACCATCCCATCAGGACATGGAGAGGCCTTTGCTGTATATGTGAGGGTCATGACTGGTGATCTGAGAAATCATCACAGTGGACCTTCCTGGCCAACTCACCAGATGCAACAGCAAGCAGGAGCTCTGAAACTACACCCAAGATTTGGGGGCAGACCTCTCGACTTTAGTGGGCTCTGATCAGAATTGTTCCCAGATTATCAGGTTCTGATCTCTGGTGATCCATGGCTTCCATGAGATAAGCAAGCATGAAATACAGAGACAGAAGGGCTTGCAATTGGTGATTGCTTCCTACAATGCACATCATAGTGGCCAGCTAAGGATCATGAACCAGCCTTCTCTTCTAAGAGACAGGACCAGTGAGAACTGGAATAGGAACTGTCATCTGGGCATCTAAGAAACGTAGGCAAACCGCCTGTGGTCAGGGCATCTTCTCCTACACTTGTGTAGCTGATGATAAAGAAAATTATATAATTCTTCATGTGTCTATATGGATTTCAAAGAATTTGCTGCCAGGAAGTTTACTAGCGTTGATGGAACGAGGTGGCCTTTGCAGCTAAGTTAATGATTCCTAACATGAGGAAATGCCAGCAAAATTTTTATTCACAAGTCATGGCTTTTTGGAACTTGTATGTATTAAAACAAGACAAATTCCCTTAACTCCGAATTTACTTAATACTCTCTGCCTATTGCTTCCTGCATCATTACTCATCAGGCTCTACCATTCATTGTAATATCTGTGAGTGCTGGGTTTCAACAGCCCTCCAAATTTTCTTTTTTGTGCTTCTTTGATGATGGGCAGAAATTAAAATCTTTTCCCAGATAACACAAGGCAATGTAAAATACAATATTTTGGTTAATTATGTGAAGTGCTCAGATTTTTACAGCACAAAAGAAAACACAGATACTTTTCAGCTTTATCTTTTCTTGAGATGTTTGAACTTTAATGACTACATTCCTAAAGTGCAATCACTTTCAGCACTGACTTTATCTGCCCCTGATATACTACAAAAAGAATCAGCAGGAGCCCAGGGAAGAAACTGTAGTAACACTCAAGTAAAACTACCCATCTCTTATCCAGCATGGCTTAAAACCAACCAGTGCAAGCAATGCTACTGCCGCTGTATTTTAAAGTAAGGTAAACTTCAGAAAGAAAATCTTTTGATGTTACCAATCAAAGATCTCAAAGTGTCAGAAGGCATAGGAGCATGTGGATGGAGAGGAAAAGTATTGCCCCAGTACTAGAAGAACAGGAATGCTACAGGATAAAGTTTGTCAGCTTCCAGTCCTAAAACTCCCAAATACAAATATGGGAACACAGTGTTACAAGATAGAATGTAAAAGAGAAGTGAGTTAGTCCAATAGAAGCTCAATTCCAAGGGCTACTTGTGAACTGTTGAGAACATATATGCCCCTGTGTGTGCCATGTGCTTGTGCTTAGGTTTCAGTGGGCACTGAATATCCTGCATTGTGATTGCAGGATTGTTCCCAAAGTTAGTATATTGTGGAGTGCTGAAGAACTTTAAAAGGGAGGACCCAGTGGGAGTTTCTTGGATCACTAGGGTCCTGGTCATATGAGGTATTTATTGTACCATCCCATGTTATCGCTCATCAGAAGATTGCTTTTCTGGCTTGAGATGTGACAGCTCACTGATCCTCATTCCTTTGTCATTGTTATCTACCATGAGCTCTGTGGTCCTAAGCACAATGGAACTAATATAGCAGCTGTGCAGTTGAACTGTCAAAACTGTGAGCTAATAAACACCTTTTTCTTCATAAGTAGCCAATGTCTACTATTTAAGTCATGTTTTAAAAACCTGAATAGTATAGTCTCCATCCAAAAAATATAACCTCCAAATTGGCACAACAGCACCATACTGGTAAATCAATTTGGTATGGTACCACAGTTATAATACTTCCTGATTGACTATCATCACGGAAAAGGGATATAGTTACAGGTCCTGGGACAGAGCTTTGTGGGTTTCTGGTTAATGCCCCATATAAGAATGGGAAAGGGTGAGGAACAGAGAACAATTCAATATTAAGAAATAGTTACAGAAGATTGCATACATCTTTGTCTTGATTTATTAAATAGAAAATCCCAAGAAAAACAGTGTCTGAGCACTCAAAATAGCTCAGGCAAGTTTATGACACTTTAATCAAGAAATTAATGCCCATAGTACCTGGTGTTAAAAGAGTCTTAGAAACTTCTCCAGAAGAAATGCCAAAGTCCAAACAGATTGGTTTACAACCAAATCCTTTTGAAAGATTTTGCTTTTGCTTGATAATTGCATATCAGGTGACAAACATGACCACGACCATTTTTTCAACATAAGTATAGATGTAGCCATCTTTTCAAAATCATGGAATGAAATAAGTTTCTCAACCAAGGAACCACTGTATTCCAATGATTTATACCAACTTATGGTAAGTGACTTTTTTACACTGTGAATGATTAAAAATGCCCACATACAAGTCATGTGCCAAAGAAGATAAGTAACAAATTACAAAAACATACATGCATGTGTGTGTGTGTGCATTCATGCATACACAGATGCATGCACTGTAAAGTTCAAATGAAACACATTAAAAATTTGATAAGAGTTTAAGTACTCCTGAGATTAATCAATGAAACTGAAAGGTAATTTAAGATATACCAATAAAGAGAATACTAGACCTGTATGGATTCACTGTTGAATTTTACAAGCAATTTACAGAAAACCTTGATTTGTGACTCCACTAATGCTATAGTTCCTTAATGAAATGGAATGGAAAGCAGTGCCACCAAAATCATTCCTGGAAGCAAGCACTATTTTGGTAGAAGGAGTTAAACAGTAAAGAATACTATAATCAAATCTCTGCAAGGAACGTAGGTGCAAAAGTCCTTATCAAGATACTGACAAACAGAATGCGGTAAATATTCAAGAAGATCATACACCATTACCAAGTAGGATTCGTTGCATATAGTTCAATATACACAAATCAATAAATGTAGTACACCATATTAGCAGACCCAAAGACAAACATCACATGATCATCTCAAGAGATGCAGGAAAAGTATTTGACAAAGCCCAACACCCATTCATGATAAAAAAAAAAACCCTGTAGAAAATTGGAATACACTGCATCTGATCAGATTGTTTTTCTCAATCTGATAAACATCATCTATGACAAACTGAGGAAATATGGCATTAAGTGGCGAAAAATTGAAAATTTTCATGCTAAAATTAGCAACAAGACAAGGATATCAGCTGTCACCATTTCTCCTGAATATAGTTCTGGAAACATTAGTCAGAATAATTAGACAAGAAAAGGAATAAAATAAATAAGGATGAAAGAGGAAAATCTTAAATTATCATCATTTGTAGATAACATGATGCTCTATCTAGAAGACTCCAAAACCTTCCCCAAAAGAGATCTAGGTTTAATAACCAATTCCAATAGCAGAGCTGTGCACAAAGTCAACTCAAAAGTCAATAACATTGCCATACAAGAGCAACAAACTCAGAGAGAGAAAAAGAGAAATTAGGGAAATCACACTCCTCACTATAGCAACCAAATGCATGAAATACTAGGAATCAATCTAACAAGAAAAATAAAAAAAAATCCATGCATTGAAAATCTTACTAACTTGTCTAAAGGGATGAAAGAAGATACCAGAAAATGGAAAGATAGCACTTGCTTATGGATAGGAAGAACTGGCATAGTGAAAACAGCCATAATTCCAAAACCGTTATACAGATTTGATGCAATTCCAATCAAAATACAATTAGCAGACTTCAAAGAATGAGAGAAAATATTCCTAAAATTCATTAGGAACCAGAAGTTACCTAGAATAGCAAAAGAAATTCAGAGCAATAAAGCAGAGTCACAGAGCATCTTAATTCCTCACTTAAAATTATGCTACACAGTTACAGGGACAAAATAAAAAAAATCTGACTGAAGAATCAGTAGAACAGAATAGAAGATGCAGACACAACCCCATATACACTCAGTCATGTTTTCTTTGACAAAGGGCCCAAATATGTTTAGTGGAATAAAGGTAGCCTCTTTACCAAGTACTGCTAAAAAAACAAAACAAACAAACAAACAACAAAAATCCCTGGCTTTTTACATGCTGAAGACTAAAACTAGGTCTGTCTATTTTCATAGACTTAGAATAAGGGCTGGCCAAATAGCTCAGCAGATGAATATGCCTGCAAGCAGGCTCATGGGCCAGGGGTTCAAACCCTGGCCTGCCATGCCATCTCCACTCCCAGGGTGCACTGTGATGGCAATTGAGACCAAGTGCAGTGGTGCACACCTGTAGTCCCAGCTCTTGTGAGGCAGTAAAAAGGTGGATCACTATGAGTCCAATCTACTAGTGAGACCCTGAACACCCTGTAGACCCTTCCCTAAAATTCAATTAATCAATCAATCAGTTAATAAACTTAGAATGGATCAAAGATGAAAATACTAAAACAGAAACACTAAACCTAGTGAAGAGAAAATAGACAACATGAACATATGGATCTAATTGCACACTTCATAAGCAAAACCCAGACAACACAGTATTTCTTTGTGAAATATTGCAAAGAATAATCAAATGGGATTAAACCTAATTAAGAAGTTTTTGCAGAGCAAAGTAATCACCAAGCGAACAGACAATCTACAGAGCAGGAAAAAAAAATTTAGCCAGCTGCCCCTCATATAAAAGACTTATATCAAAGTTATAAAAAGAAGTCACATTTTTAATTATATAGGGTTTGCTTTAACTTGGTCTTAACCATGCAGTAGAAAAGCAAAAGCATGAGGTATAAAAGAAAAGTTACATTAATATGCTGAGCTGTAAAATGTTCAAGTCAACAACTTCAGACAATTTCCAGTTGTGCCGATAACCCACTACTATTATGGACAATTGGACTATATTGAATTATTTTGCTGAGTTCAAATACCTAAAATCTTTGGTCTGGCATCAAGTATGAGAAGGTCCCTTAAAGAATTCTCAAATACATCTTCTCTAACTGCAATGAACACCCTTTTCTGACAAAACAAAGCCAAAAAGGGGCATATAAATAAAGGACCATTTGTGTATG
>PVKN010033930.1:0-11928 GCA_004027915.1 Capromys pilorides
TTTTCTATCCCCTACGTCTGAATATTTGTATTGGCTGGTAACTCCTGTCTTTTACTATTGCCTTGTAGTACTAGGAACTGTTTTACCCACCAGTCCCACTCCTTATGTAAACAAGACCTAATATATTTCCTTTTTCTGGGCTATATTTACCTTCCAAAGCCTAACATTATGCCTACTTCCTAAGACCCCTGATTTTCACTGGTTTCCAAAAGCAATGCCATGGAGCCTCCCTACACAGTCTCCTGAGCTGCTCCTCAACCTAGGACCAATCTTGGCCTATTCCACTTGGTAGTAAACCCTGCTTTTCCCCCCACACAATTTCTGAAGTGATCATCCCTTCAAAGTCAAAGGCATTCACCAGCCAGCCAACAGATTCTGACTCCAGCGAATCTGGTTTCTTAAGAAGAATAGCTTTCCAGGAAATGATTTATGTTCGTATGGCTTGAACACTTTTTGTTAAGATCTGAATTTCCAGGGTGAAATGTGTCTCTTAGCTGCTCAGAGGTCGCCATGTTTCTACTTGCACTTCTAGCTTGGAAGCCAGTGTGGTGCTTGGAGTAGCAGAGAATTCCTGATGTGTGAGGCTTCCCCGGGAAGCACTATTGCAATCGAAGGGACTAACACATCTGATGGGCAGGCTGCCCACTGGGCCATCTTGTCTGCCAACACTCTCACATTTATTAGGGTTCTTTTGTGAGATAAAGAAAATGGACACCTGGATCCTTCCAGAAACAAAACAAAATTAAAGCTACAATTACCTGTCTGCCCTGCACAAGGCAATCTACCCTGCCATCCTTTTGGTTTCACTGGTAACAAGCAGATGTCACCCAGAACCATTTGGAAACCCGAGCAAACAGAATCCAGATAAGATTCAAAACAAGAACTTAATCCAAAAGCACAGCATGCCAGACAGTGAATATAGGAGCCAGGAGAAAACAAACTGGAAGCAGCCAGAGACTCATTCTAAAGGCCCTCCAGGGCCCATCCCTCCAGTACACCTTGCCTTCCTATGGGAGGGGCAAGGCTGCAAGCTAGAACTGCGTTCAATTGTGGGGTCTTCATGGGCATTTAAGGTACAGCCCTCTATGAACATTTAGGATTAAATTTCAGGTAAAAATCTGCTACTCATAGCTGATTTTTTTTTTCTTATGACAGAGAGAGGCAAAACCAAACTCAGTCCCCTGCATTAATCACTCACTTACAGGACTGTTACGTCTCTTTGATAAGCAGGCACTTGGCTGCTGGGAGCTCCACCTCATAACCTTCTCTTTGTCAGCACACCTCATTTGAATGCCTGAGACTAACTGAATGCAGAACAGAAAATAAATTACTGCCCATTCTGTACAATTTTGGTGGCCTTAGCTGATAACTCTCTGTCACTCAAATTCCAAATGTCTCTCTAAGTTCACTCTTGGCCCACATTGTTCCTTCTACTTTTTTTTCTTTTTTTTTTCTTTTTTTTTTACTATGGTGGGCTCAGCCTGCCCTGGAGGTGGGGCTGGTGCAGCATGTGCTGCCAGAGATCAAACCGCAGTCCCTGCCGTTGCCTAAGCTTTCTTAAGCAAGTGCTTTAGACCAATGAACCATCTTGCCGGCCCCTGTTCCTTCTATTTTCAACATGACTTATAGTTTCCAATCTCCTGAGAAAGATACGGTAGTGCACTCTGTCTTGCATTTTGGTACATTGCTTAAAAGTTCATCTTATAATGCGAGATCCTTGAAGGAAGGGACCAAATCTTATTGTTTACTACAATCCTCAATGCTTTAAAAGTGGCTTTATACACGTAGTACAGTAGCCCTGTCTTATCCATGGAGAATACACTCTAACATCCCTAATCAATACCAGAAACTTTAAATAATACCAAAATTTACATGTACTGTTTTCCCTAAACATATATCCTTATGACAGTTTAATAACATATATTGGAACCTCACAGGAACAGATTAACAATAACTAATAATAGACAGTTATAAAAATATACTTTCATGTATTTAGGTGACTATTTCTTCCTGTTTTTCTTATATCTCACAGTACTGTACTTACCTTTTTTTGATTTTAAGATGATATGAGAGGAAACAGTGGCAGTGTGATGAGATAAGGTGAAATAAACAGTGTAGGCACTGTGAGATAGGTAGCATTAGGCTGCAACATAAGCATTACTTGACCACAAACACTCTGATTGACAACTGAGGCCACAACTGGGCGATAAATGGGTGGGTCAGGTATACAGTGTGGATACCCTGGACAATAAGATGATTCATGTCCTATGCAGAACAGAGCAAGATGGTACATGATTTCATCATATTACTTAGAACAATGCACAATGTAACACTTATGAATTGTTTATCTGGAAATGTCTACTTAATACTTTTGACCCATAGTAGAACACAGGTAACAAAGACCATAGAAAGTGAAGCCACAGATAATGGTAGCTTATTGTGGATGCAGAATAAAAACTTGTAGAATAAATTAATCATAATCTTTGCCTTCATTAGTTTCCCATTGCTAAGACACAATATCCAGTATTCACAACTTGGATGAGAAAGGGTTTATTTTGGCTCACAGTTTGTAGAGGTGCTAGTCCATAGTCAGCTGGCTCCAAGGTGCAGGGGCACGGCAGAGGAGACTTGTCCATGGCACAGCAGACAGGAAGTAAAGAAAGAGGTCAAGGGACGACAGGAGATAGATCCCTCCAAACTATACCCCAGTGACCTCCTCCCACCAGGCTTCACCTCCCATCACCACATTTAGCTATAAAATCACCAGTGGACAAACCTAGATATAAGGCACAACAACCTCCTTTCCATCAAGAAGCAGTGCTAAATTGTGACTTTTGAGATGATCAGGAACATTATAAAATTTGTAAGACATAATATGTAAAAGTGCACATACAGTGGTCTACACAGGAGCTCATTAACACCAGCTCAACCTAAAATTGGCCTAGAACCTTAGCTAGTTTTCTGAGAAATCATAATTAAAACATGCTTTGTAAATGAAGAGAACAGTACCTGTAAACCTGAAGGAAAAGACCTCCACATCCTAGAAAGGGAAATCGTGGCCTAAACAGTGGCTCATCCTGGCATTCAGCCACACCTCAGGTACGAGATGGGCCACTGGTATCAGCAACTGAAAATGGCCATCAGGAACTGTGGAGAGGGGTTGACACCAAGTAACTAATTTTATCCTTAAAAATATCCATGTGGTTTATATCATGCCATCTAAACCTGAACCCATCTTAGAAAGTCAGGTGATGCCAAACAACAAAAACAAGAAAAAATGAGATGAGCCTTTACAAAGAGTAAAATATTCATATTCTAAGCCTTGACCATTAAGTTAATATAACTCACAAGGATCTGAAAGATAAAAGAGAATAGAATTAAAAGAAATATCTCAGTATGGTAACTTTCTAAACATTTCCTGGTAGTCAATAGGTTATCACATTGAAATATTAAATTTTATAAAATTCTTCTAAACACTTAATTTTTATATTTTTTTTTCTGAGAGGATAATTTTAGGAGCTAACGTCTGGTATCTAAAATGTCTCCTGGGGTCGAACAATGCTTTCAGTTTCATGTTACTTTATCATATGACTCTTCCCTCCCTTCTCCCACCACCCGCCTCCCACAAGTCAAAGACAACAAGTACTTCTACCAGGCTGTGTGCATAGGTTAGGTGGGATAGGGTATTAAAAGAAATGTAAGATTAGGCCTATATACCTATGTCTGGTGAAGAGAGGATGGCTCTTCTTTTATGACCAAAATAAGGTATGTGGAGGGCAGATACAACAGCTCTTAGAGCGTGGACTTGAAAGCTTTGCTCCTCTATATTTTGAATATTTTCAAATACTTATAAACTGCACAGGGAAATTCAAGCTAAACATTAAATTGTAGTCTAATGCTTTTGTTTTGTAAGTCTCACTAGACTAACCTGGCAATTTCTAAGCACTAAATTTTTATTTTTATTTTCACCCATTTGTAATACCTAGTGGTTACATTCTTCATAGGAGTTGGTCCATGCACATAGCACATCTTAATTCTGTTTTGCTTCCTGTTCTCCCCTCCTTCCTCCTCTGTTCACTGCTTAAGTTAATAATTACCATATTTTCCCATCCTCTAAAGTTCAATGGCACATCAAGAGATAAGTCCCCAGGTTCGTGAGGCTGGGAGAAGTGAAGTACACACCAGAGAGACACACTGGCAGCTTCCTGTGCATGCAGGGAACCCTCAAAGTTGAAGCCAAGTCCACTCTCAGATCACATCTCCCACCACCTCAAACTATGGCAGAGTGATGTTGCTGCGGAGTGTCATGCATTCCTTGCTTGCCCACTTCCCAAGGCAATGTGTAAAGTTCCTTATTGTGGATACTTGAGTTCCATTTGAGAAGAAAAAGTTTAGAAAGTACCTTTCTGCTTCAGAGAAAGCTCAATATCAAGACCTAAGAGATCAAGGTGAGTGAATAGAAGGCCTGAGACCAGAAAAGAAGGCCAAGGTTTGTGACTTGATGTAAAAAGAAGTCACTGATTTTTTTACCCTTTGTGCATGCACACACACTCATGCATGCACTCACACAAGCACACACACACACACACACACACACACATACACGTGCACACACAGAAGCTTCATCTGGAAGATGAAGGCTTACTTCCTGCAGCACTTTACCATGGAGAACTGAAACTGGCCTCCACCTCTGGCACCCTGCTTATAGGTCCATTGGAAAGAGAATGGAGAAATTTACAGGGCCGCCCATGGTGACATTCTAATGGAATTTAAAAATAGTCACAAATGATTGACAATATACCAAAAGGGGCAAACCATCATTGGATCCTTCTTTCACCATCAGCTGTCCTTCACAGGTGCTTCAGTTATCATTTTTCATAATACTTTGTCACATTTACCTGTAAAGCAATAAAGGAGAGAAATATATGTCCTTTAAAACTCATTTTAAATACATGAAGGGCCAGCAAGATAGCTCAGTGGACTAAGCGCCTGCTTAGGCAAACACAGGAATCTGGATTCTATCCCTGGGCAGCCTGAGCTGGCCATAAGTCAGCCATGGTGGTTTATGCCTGCAATCCCAGCACTGGGGAGGCTAAAGACAAGAAGATCTCTATAAATCCAAGCTGAGACCCTGTACCAAATACATTGAATTTTAAAAAAATAAAATAAAAAGTGAATGGATTGCTTTAGAAACTCAAGTTAACAATAATTTTTAAAACTCTCTAATAAGAAAACAGTGCAGTGTGTTCTCTCATTCATTTATGTTGGAAATTCAATTTTGATTTATGATGGAAACAAATAATTTTAAAGATGGATTTGATTCAAAATACTAAATATAAGGAGGCCAGATAGGAGATAGGAGATTTGCTGTGTTCAGTAAGAATCAGGATCCCAGCAATGGGTATATAAAAAGACTATGAGAGCAAAGAATACTAACAGAATAGAAAATTAACTTTGCCTAGACACAGGAAATGATTTAAAGATGATATTAAAGAGAAATTTAGTGTCTACATAGACTCCTGTTGCTTTTATACTTCCTACAGAAGGGTCTGCAAAAGGTCTGGGGAAATAGCTCAGTGGAATAAGTAACTGCCCTGAAAGCACAAGGTGTGAGTTTGATGCTCAGTACCATCAAAGCGGGGCGTGGGGGTGGGGAGTCAGGTAAAATCCATAAGATTCTTTGGATAGTGGACTTCTTAACAAAACATCAGTGGTTCTTAGAAAAAGCCACTTGTTCAGTGGATCTCCAACATCTTTCATGAGAATACACAAGCAAGATATGGTTATCAATTAGTGACCCACAACCAAAGCAAAATTAGGGATTGGGTTGGTCCTTATGAATTCTTTCCTTCGGAAATCAGTCTTCTTAGTCTTTAATTCACTTTTCCAGAGATCACATGGCATGGTACAAGGGCCCAGAGCTGAGGGTTAAAGGTTCGAGCCCAGCTGTTAGTTCTGTTGCTAACTTTTCTTCTCAGTTTTGCTTCCATTTATCAATCTGTTGAAGGAAAGCATTGAGTCAGAACAGACAATTCTAGCTTCTCTACAAATCTCTACAGAGGTTCATAAGAGGTCCAAAGCAGGCTGAGCCAAATGCCAGCAAGGAACAGGATATACTGGAAAGAAGAGTATGAAAATGGGAAAGAGAAAATGGGAGGAGGTCAACGTCCATCCCTGTCTCTGCCACAACTGTTTCAATTATCTCCCTTTAAAATATTAGCCTTTCACAGGGGAGATAGCTCAGTGGTACAGCACCTACCTAACAAGTGCAAAGTCTTGTGTTCATTTCCTAGTACCAAAAAAAAAAAATGTGTCCTTTCTAATAAAATTCTTTTTAAAACCGTGCTCTAAAAATTTATAAAATCTATTGGGGTTAATCTTCATTCAGGCCTTGCAATTCTGTTTTGTTCCCTTAGAATAGTTTGTTTTTCTTTGGTTTTATTTTATTTTTGTCCCCTAAGAAAGAATCCTCTATCTCTTTAAAAACTTTGAAATTGGAATCTTCATTTCATAGCAGTTAAAATATGTCCATGTAGTTTATCTGAGAGTATATGAAGAACAGAATGAATATTAATGGAGTACATGATATAGCATGCATGAAAGCTTTTGTTAGATTGGTTCTGCACTGTGACATCTTGGGAAAGTGCAACATGGGTGAATGGTTATCTTGACCATAAATAAATAGGGTGGTGTTCCCCATTAAGGAGGATCATTATTTTTGTATCACAAGCCTTCAGTACTTCCTTTTTTCGTTAGGATCCAGCCCTCTCCCTGTGCTTTCAGTCTTCTGCCACTGCTAAAAGATCAGTTTCAGTCTCAACAATCCTCCCTGGAACAGTTCACCCATCTAGCTCTCCCTTCAAGACACGGCTTAGATCCACTAAGCCTTGGCAATGAAAGGACCACACAGAGGAAGAGCACCTCAGTGTCTGTACTGAGCAGCACAACCTCGGCAGAGTGTGATGTTTGACTTCAGCTTTGCTACTTGTACTTTCCCTATAGAGCTATGTGGCAGCAAGTTAACTCTTCATCCTTCCTGTCCCAGCCTCTCCATCCACTGCTGACAAGATCTCCAGCATCAGATATTCTCAGGAAGCAAGGAGTCATTTCACTCATCATGAAATCCATGCCAAGGCTTGCATCTGTGATTCCAAGGAGAAAATACACATACAGTGAAAGCTAGAGAGAGTTGTTTCAGATTAGAAGGCTGATTCAACTACAAATTATTCTGTTTTCAGCAAGGGAAAATTATCAGGAGACAAAGTCTTACTTGGTTGGAGCCTACGTCTCTCAAATATTGTTCCTTGCACAACAGAAATCTGCCTACATACATTGCCCGTGACTGAAACTGTCTTGAAATATTGCAGCAGCCTACTGAAAAAAAGCCCTGGGGTCAAACAGTCAAATTCTAATCTCCTTAATTCCCTTCCTTACTTTCCTCTCTCTAACCTATAAAAATCATGCCTTCTCTGTAGCAGTTTCTTAGTCTTCAGCATCTCTGTTTCACCTACCCTGGAAAGAAACTAAAAAGGAGAGACAATAGGAAGGACAAACTCCTTTACCATTGTGAATTTACCTACTCCTCCTAGAACTCTGAGGCATAAACACACCACTAGTCTGATAGATTGTGGCCTTTTTTAATCCATCTTGATCACCACCTAAGCTTCATTTTCTTAAAGCTTCTCTCATAATTATCTGCAATGTTCAGGATACTCCATGTCACTTGGTTAGTCAAGTTCTATGCTCTCTTCATCCATATTCAAACAAGAATCTCACAAATTCTTCAAGCAAGGGCATCTTAAGATGACCTCGACACAACTAGCATCCTCCTCTAGAGCTCAGAGTAAGAGCCTTAGCAATCACTGTCACCATCAATGCTTGTCCATGGGAAAGAGAGTTTGCAGAGCTGAAAATGGGTCCCGTCTTTCATAGCACTCTATTGCTCTCCAAGCTCCACCACACAGTAAAGCAGACAGCACTTGAGGATGACAAAGCTTTTCACAAACACTTCTTCCACAGAGGCCCTGTAAAGACAGTAGTAGGAGGCAGCTCTGCATTGGAGCCCCCTTGCTGCTCGATCTAGAGGGTGAGGGCAGCCTCCTAGCAGATAAAATCTGTACATGGGATCAGCCTAGAGTAGAAAGCTAAGCTCTGACTCTTTACAGCACAGTTAAGCTGCACAGGATAGAACTACAAAACTACAACACAATTTGAAAAATGTATGCTCACCACCCCCCAAACTAGACTTACTGTTGGGCCTGAGTTTCTTTGTTTTAGAAGCCTCACCACTACAATAATAGAGGAGCCTGGTTTTCATGGATACAAACAGTCTAGTCACCCTAGTAACAAATCCTCAATACACATACAGTAAATCCCAACTCATGAATGCAGTCTTTTGATAGTGAAAGCATATGTCGGTATGGCCACATTCCTCTCTCCTTCCTTCTAGCCTATTCCATGGAAAGATCACACCTGAAACACCGCTGAAAATTTATAGACTGTTCCAGTCTTGTTACTCAAAGTGTGGTTCTCAAGCCAGTGGGCATTGACATCACCTGGAATTGGCTAGAAAAACAGGCTCCCAGGTTCTGTCCTTGACCTCTGAAATTAGGATCTGCATCTTAACAAGATTCCTTAAGTGATTCATTGGCACATTAGAGTCTGAGAAACATGATTTCTATCAATGGTTCTCAAACTCTACTGCCCTTAGAATTACCTTGGAAATTGCTTGAAAAGCCAATAACAATAATATCATCAACTCACACTAATGAATTAAAATTCCTGGAGGTAGGAGACCCTTAACTTAGGAGTTGAGCTCTCCAGTTCACTCTAGTGTGCATTCAACTTGGAGAACCAATATAGGAAGTATAGGGAAAATAGCAACCCAAAAATGTGCAATTCTAGAATAGTGGAGACAGGCAAAGCAGAACTTAAAGGAGAAATTAGAGAGGGACGTTTGAGGCACCATTCCTACAAGGAAAACGCAAATGTCCCTGGAAGATGAGTGCAAGGTATGGCTAAGCCCACTGTGAGGGTAATAATTGCCACACAGTCATAAACTGTTTAGCCTGTGAATGTTTAGCTCTCAAAATATGTGCAATTCTATCAAATGACATTTAAACATTTTTTGAAATAGAGCTGATCTTCTCTCCATTATTCATCAAATGACTAATTATCCTGAAAAGCATAGTACTGAGAGATTTACTTACATTTTCTTCATCTTTCCTGTAAACCATCAAGGTAGATTTTATTGTTCTTATTGAAGGAGACATAGGAAACTAAGGCTTATCTCAAAGAAAACAAAAATTGTGGTGGTGTGTACATGTTAACTTAAGCACTAGTAAATTGCAATGCTAGAATAAAACTCAGTTTCCCACAACTCCTTACAACGAAAATTTGAGTGCATGGTGAGAAAGAGAAAAACAGCCCCAATACCAGCCTCAGTGTAAAGGAACCAGCCTGGCCCTCGCAGCTTAAGTCACTGAGCTGTGCTGTGGAGCACAAAATGTTTCCCATCTGACAAGCCACTCCATGACCATGATGGATCAAGACACAAACAGGAACTACTCCATAAGCGCTTGTACACACACACACACACACACACACACACACACACACACATACACCCAATAAATAAGTAAATAAATAAGTCATATACAGCAGCCATACAAAAAAGCTGGCTGTCTTTATGTCATGAACACAGTGAATGGCTGCTGATTTCTTAGCTATTGCAGTTTAAGCCTTATTTTGTGCCTTCTACCTAGAAAGTACCAAAGTAGCCAATACTCAAATTATCCCTGATTCCTAACAGCCTCTACTTAGAAGTGAAACTCTCCTTCTTTAAGTTTTCCTAAGATTATTGAGCACAAGTTAAAGTCCTATAAATCTGCTCTAGCGCCTGATCATCAAGACATCCAAGGGAGGCGATAGTGTTCAGGTTTCTTGGTTATTTTAAGCTAATAACAACTGAATTCAATCATATACAACTCTACACATTGACTGTGCCCACCCTCATGTTCTGTTATTCATGCCAAAATTTCTACCTGCTTATATTGCATGTCCATTGACATAGTCTAGTGATTTTTTAAAATTCTTTTACCTTTTCACTGTTATGTTTGAAGTCAAAATGATTTACCCACCACCATTACAGCACCACAGCGCTCTGTATTGTCTCCCTTTATCTTGAGCGACAATGTTTATGCTTTCTTTTGTTATCCTCATGCAAGTTTTCTTGTTGTTTCAAATTGAAGGTCTACCATTTAGCATTCCTGTATTCACTCAACAGTAAATAGGTGTTGAATTGCACAAATTATCTTTCCACATTAATTTATATTTTCATTCACTAAATACAAAATGACTGATCCCTTCCTGGGTACAGCGTATTCTCATGCTATTATTACAGATGCACATAAATAAATCTTTTGAGGTTTTCTGCATATGAGTAAAACTGAAAGCCCTAGATTCAGAGTTTCTGATAAGTTGCAGAGAAACTTACAAACATTATATCGACCTTCATAATTATTTGCAATAACCTTCAGGAACTACAACAGCCAGAATGGGTAATGTCATTGCCAGAAAGAGCACCAAAAGTTAGACTATCAAGAGATACTTCTGATTGTGTTCAAGAAAAGCAATGCTTTGTGTCATAGGCAGAGTACTTAATCTCTCTGATACACCATTCAGTCAACTCTTGGCATATGGTAGGCTCTCAACAGATGTCTAGAAAATTGACCTTGACCAAACCTAGTTGTTTGTTTCCCCATCTTCTTGATGTCTACCATTTGTCTCTCCTTTAGGTAGGAAAATTAGATAGGTCTTTATAAAAATTGCAGATACTATTTAACAAGGTTAATAAATTTAGCCATTCATTATCAAAGTGTAATCCTTTAAGGTGAACAAAAATATATCATTAGAATGTTGAACATCTATGAGGAAGAAGAGGGCTTGGAGATAGCTCAGTAGAGTAAGTGCCTGGCTGGCAAGCACAGGGTCCTGAGTTCAATCCCCAGTACTGTAAAAAAAATATTCTATGAGGAAGAAGAGAATATTTTTTACAACAGAAAATAAATTTCATCCATTTTATAACTTCTCCTCAGACCAGCTAGTTCTCATATAAGCCCAAGCAAACACCTCATAAAAATTTGGTTCAAGATAACTGGAAGAGAAACAGGGAACATGTGTGTTTCTGAGTTTATAAACAAAAACTTGGTGTAGTGCAAACCTTGGAGGTTATTTGTACTTGCAGAACATATGTCTAAGCTTCTTCTATTTCAAGGAAATGAGGAATGAAAACAAAATTCAGTGCATTTGTAAAACATTTCATGTAGTGACAAAAACTAGTCACAAAATACCACCTTTTGTATCTTTCCACTTGCATTAAATGCTCATAATTGGCAAGTCTACAGTGAAGAAGTAAATGAGGGGTCACCCAGGGCTGGGGTTAAAAAATGGGAGAGGGAGAAACAAGAAGGGCTACATGAAAGGTGAGAGGTGTGAGGTTTCTTTTGGGCTAGTGAAAAATTTCTACATTGAAAATGTAGTGATGAGTGAAGTCTTTGAAACATACAAAGTGACTGAATTCCACTCTTTAAATGAGCAAATTGTTTGGTGGGTAAATTATTCTCAATAAAGTTGTTCCTAAAAATTCAGTTAGCTTTTCTTCAAATATACTCTTCGTAGAAGAAGACAAAATCATAGGAAATAATGTATGTCATGCAGTTTCCTGTGATTTTTCTCTCACATTCTCCCTTCCCAGGCAGAGAGCTGTGAGCCCACAGAGAAGGAAGCGAGGGACTTATCACTCAGTTCATAATGGTCCCTGTGAGCTTGATGCTTGTAAGTATGGAGGTTTAAACAAATGGTAAGCAAATAAACACTTGATTAAAAATGCACATATACTATTACACTGAATGAGCATGACAGATGAAT
>PVKN010033931.1:0-11930 GCA_004027915.1 Capromys pilorides
CTTTTCCTCCTTTAGAGACAAGACCCTGTGTCCTGGGATGCTGCCTTTGTGTCTATCTCCAAAAGTGTGCTGGAGACCAGATACACCCTGCTGCCCTACTTCTATACCTTGATGTACAGGGCCCACACGGAGGGCGTCACTGTGGTGCGGCCTCTTCTCCATGAGTGAGTGTCCAGCTGGGGCCCTGCTCACTGATGCATGAGTTATTCCATTCTGTGAGAGAGTAGTGAGTGCAGGCAATTCCTCCGCTGTTTTCATTTTGCCATAACTTCTTTAAACAGAGATGGCAGTTTATTGTTTTACACAGGATGTTACGCACCACAGGAGGCAGATCAAAGGCATTAAGTGCCAAATTTTATGATATAATGCAGAATACCATAACTTTTATTTGTCTTCTCAGGGAAAGACCTCCACTATGTTTTGTGTCTTTGCGGTTATGTCAAATTGCACTAAAATATGTCCAGAGCACAAAGCAGTCATTCCACTGAAGACGCAAGGGAAGAGGGTTGCTCTTGTATGTGGAGTGTGCACAGTGAGGACATGTCCCTCTGACATTTGGAGAACTTTGAGTGTGGAAAGTGGGGCTGTGGAAAGTGGGGGTAGGGGCCCTTAGGAAGCCCAGGAAGTAGTTAGCCAGGCAGAGAAAGCAGCTGCATTTGAGGCTCAGGTTTGAATGCAGGGAGCTCCCTCAGGGACTTTGATCTGGCAGTTTGGGCTCTGATTGTGGCTGCTTTTTTTCCTTCCAGGTTTGTGTCAGAGCGGGTGACCTGGGATGTGGACAGCCAGTTCCTGCTGGGCCCGGCCTTGCTGGTCAGCCCTGTGTTGGAACCTGTGAGTGTGTAGGGCCATGCTGGGCAGGGCATCCTAGCTGTGAGGATGGGCAAATTGAAACACGGAAGCCTGCTGCAGGAAGGACTCTGAGACGTTTATTTTTCCTTTTTCTACTCTGATCTCCTCTCCTCCTGGGCAGAAATCCATCAGCTAATGTACTTTTGAACCAGCCACTTCTGTAAAGGCAGCTGAACGCTTGTAGTTAAGACAATCAAAGAATGACCACATCCTGATCTCTGTGAGCAGATATCATTTCTCCATTATCTAAATAAGGAGGGGAGCTTCCAGCAGGGCAGTGTTGTGGTGAATTCATCGCAGCACCCTGTCGCTGTGAAGCCAGAGCTTTCCAGGAGTCGGACCTGCAGCTCTGTGTTGTCCCAGGTGGCAGCGAGTCTTCCTCTGCTTCCATAACAGGTCCTCTGAGCCACAGTGGCCACCTCATTGCTTCCTCTCATGATCTTGCCTCTGATTAGCATAGCAGCAAATGGCACCCTCCTCAGCTCTTAGTGTGGAATCACTTTTCTACTCAGGCAGTTTTCTCTTCAGAGAGCTATTGATATGTCTGATGTGCCTGAGGCAGGCTTTTTCCCTTGAAGTCCCAGATCTGAAAGGGTTTTACAAAACCACTTGTTTTAGTTAAGCAGATTTCCCATGTGTAAAAAAAGTGGGAGGACTACAAAGCTTCCTTGTCATTGCTAATCTCTGTCTGTGATCATGTGGTCCCAAGGGTACACTGTTTTTTTTTTTTCTCTCTCTTTCTATGTGTATGGTTCCTCTGTCCTGTATGTAACAGAGTCTGTGGCCCACACCTTTTTCTGTTTAATTTCAGGATGCCAGAAATGTCACTGCCTATTTTCCTGGAGCTGTCTGGTATGATTACTACACTGTAAGTTTCTTGCATGTCTATACAACTTGGGGTGTAGAATTTCAAGGCTTTCAGTGTGACAGTCCTCCTGCCAGAAGCTGGCTCTGGAAACCATGTAGTGTATTGTCTGGCTCAAGTCAGTTTAAGCCACGCAGTCTTGCCTTTCTCTCCTGTAAATGGGGAAGGCTACTTCTTCACAGAGTTTTAAAGGAAGTGTGAAGCTTTTCTCCCAAGGCCTGGCTTTTGGCAGGTAATCTGCACAAGTGAGTGTGTCTTTCCTGATGCCATCGCTATGCCTAGTAGTAAAACACTAGCATCTCTTGATATTGTGCTATAAAGCATAGTCTTTGTTCGTATCCTCCCTTGCTATCAGCTCCTAAGTACTGAATGGTTCTTACCTCTCTGTCTTTTTATTAAGTCTGCATAGGTAGCATAGACACATGAAGAAGAGTTGCTCCATGTAGGCATGAAAGCTGAGTACACAATGACGCAGAGGGTAACACGCTCTCAGATGTGCTGGGGCCTGACATGTGCAAGTCTAGCGAGTGCATTTACACGTGAGAAACCCACGAGAGCCCTTGGTCAGTGTGAGGCCCTAAGGGCAGCTGGGAAAACAGGGCCTTTGGACAGAGTTTCACTGAAGCCTCCTGAGGGATACAGATAAATCAGAATATGATTTGGGGGAATGAGCAAAATGAGTAGTGTCCTTGCCCTTTACTTGGGGATGACCTGCTCTGTGAGGAGAACAAAGTTAAGGACTGGAAAGAAATATAGCAGCAGGAGAAGAACAGAGTACTGAAAAGAATTTGGGTGCATTGGCTCAAACCTGGACAAGGATGATAGCCATAGAGTTCCTCTTTTTCCCTGTTGTGTAGTGCCTGGAGTCTTCCCCTATCCTCACAATTCCTTTCTTTGGGGGATGGGACTATACTTAAAGTGATAATATGTTAAGGATTTTGCCTGCCAGAGCTTTCTGGGGAAAATGCAGCCAGAAGATTTTGGTCCCTGACTTATGTGTTGACTGTGTTCTAAGAGGCAGAACTTTTGAATATTGGGCCTGTCTTGTGCAGGGCCTGGGATATATTATGGAAGTCAGAGCCTAGGGCACATAGTTTAAGGAGACATCCCACTGTAAGACTGATCTTCCACTTGCAGACCTTGGCAGGGAAGGCCTTCTTACATTTCATGGGCTTCAGTCCTTCATTCTAGTCTTAGCTTTGTTCAGCTGTAAAACTACTTTATGGAGCTGCTCCAGGCACTAGGTTAGTGGAAACATTTGCATTCAACTTCACTGTGCACCAAGTGGCTAGTGTTGGCTCCTCATAAAGCTGAACAGATATGGGAATGACTACTTGTAGCACAGGAAAGAAGTGAAGATGAGAGCTAATGAAGAAAAGTTTCCTGGAATGGCCGAGTTTGCACAAGGCTTTTAAATAAATGATATTTTTATCTGAAGAAAGAAGGCTACAGTATCACATGGAATGGCAAAAGTTGATGGGGATACCACTTAGAATTTTTTTTTTTTTTGATGTTTAGTAAAAATGACATTAACATGTTTGAAATTAATGAAGAAAAGTCTGAATCAACTTTCACAAATACAGGTCCCCAGTGTTCAGTCTCAAATAGATACTGCTAAATTATGGCCTACAGCCCATAATTTGGGCCTAAAGTAACAGTTCTCAAGTGGGGAAATTTTGCCTACCTAGGGAAATTTGGCAATGTCTGGAGACATTTTTGGTAGTTCCAGTGGGAAGGGTGGGATTGCTCCTAGTACCAAGCAGGTAGACACTGAAGATAATGCTAAACATGAAACAGCACAGGCAGTTCTCACAACGAAGAACTATCCAGCCCTAAATATCAACAGTGTCATTAGTGAGTAGCCTGGCTGGCTTAGAAGATACAAGAGAATGATCCCTTAAGAACTAGGTTTATGCCTCAGGTGAAAGAGCACTTTTAACACCAGAGACAAGAGGAAACTTTCAAACATAAGGCCAGATGTGTTACATTAAAAATAAGGATATATAAAGTAAGCCAGTTCACTTGGATCTTTTCCTTGCAGTAAGAACCAGTGGGTGCGGCAGGAGTGGGGTGGTCAATAGAGATGGAGACTTAGTAGACTTTAGGGAAAGAGAAGGTCTAACAGTGCTACTGTGGAGAGCTCACCAGGAGCCCACGAGAAGTGAATGACAAGATTGTCCAGCCTCTTCCAGCAATGCCCTGTCATACAGAAATAGGCTGACCAAGGAATGTGGGCTGGGCTCTGTGCTAGGACATTATGTAGTAGGTGCAGGAAAACCCTGCAAAGGGATGGAACACTTACAGAATGCTACAGCAGCTAAGCCAGGTGTCACACAGCAGCAGCAGAGTGAATGCAGAGTATCCCAATAGATGTGTCCTAAGTGGTGATCAGTGGGCAGCTCAGAGAAGTAGACAAGATATCTGCGAATGCACTGCTGCGGGAAGTACGTGTCCTGTCTCTAACCCCCTCTTTCCTTTTGCCCACAGGGTGCGGACATCAATGCATGGGGGCAGTGGAAGGAGCTGTCGGCCCCTCTGGAGCACATTAACCTTCATGTGCGTGGGGGCTACATCCTGCCCTTGCAGGAACCTGCGCTCAACACTCACCTAAGGTGAATGATGGGCTGGGGCTCTGCTTTGCAAGCTGCTTAGCTCAGTAGTTTGAGGTGGAGGCCTCCAGCCCCAAGTGTCATGCCCAGTATCCAAGGCAATTTTACTAAGATCTTGGTTTTTGTTTTTGTGTGTTTCAACCTTTTCCAAAATGAATCTTTTCTAACTCCATCTGTTGAGGGGAGGATGCTCAAGCACCATGTGGAACATTTGAAATTTGATGGAAATATTGGCAAAATTCTTGAAACCCTACCTCTTTTACTTACTTACCTTGTTTTGCACAGTCGGCAGAATCCTCTGCGTCTCCTCATTGCCCTGGATGACAACGGAGAGGCAAGAGGGGAGCTGTTCTGGGATGACGGGGAATCAAAAGGTGAGTGTGGGATTGAGAAATGTAGTGGCTCCCAAACCTTCATCCTTGACCTCTAGTCATTCACTTCTGCTGGTCACTGGACTGATGTGGCAGTTTCCCCAGGCCAAGCAGTCAAGCTCATCTGAGTGAAGATTTTGTTGCTTTCTGTAGGGCAGTGATGATAGGCAAACCATAGACTCAAGGGTAAGACTTTTCTACTCTTAACTTCTTCTGTTACCTGGTGGTCTACAACAGGCTCTCATTTAATGGTCAGTGGGAAGCTGGAAGACATATTTTCAAGACCTGCCATAACTCATCCTTAATGTGAACACCTTATTTCAAAATACTGATGAACAAATATTCGTACCAAAAATACCTGTGTCAGGGTAGCAGTGAGAATACAATTTCGTGATGTGTATACAAATAGCCACATTTGTTAGCACATTTTTCTGGGTCTTTTAAACTTATAATTCTTGTGGCTTTTGTTTAACAGGAAATAGATTGTAATGTAGCACATATCTTTGAAGTACTTGGGAGGGGATCCTTTGAAGCTTAAGAAGGAAATGAAGTGCTTGGTCTTGGAGACTCTGTTCAAAATCTTTTCTATTCTCAACATGTAGATTTGAGAAAACATTTATGTTACTTAAAAATCATTTAACTAAGAAAGAAAATCTGAGCTTATTCAGGATATCACCATATACATATACAATGTTTCATGACACATCCCCCACAACCCATTCTGTCCACGAGCTTCCAGAACTTGTTGTTGTTCTGTTGGATATTTGCATCCTCTGACCAGTCAGTATCTCTCCATGTCTTCAGTACCCTCCCACGAGCAGCTTCTGTTTTATCCTGTGCTTCTATCAGTTTGACTTTCCCCTTCAGACTCTAAATATAAATGAAATCATGTATTATTTCTCTTTTAGTATGTGAGATAGTTCACTTAACCCCATGTCATGTCTTCCTTCAAGCCCTCACAAACTGCAGGCTTTCTTCTCTTTTATGGCTAACACTCATTTATAATATGTACCCTAACTTCTTTTCAAATTCATTTGCTAAAGGAAACCTCAATTGTTTCCACATCTTGGCTATTGTGGAAACTAAATGAAAGACTTAAATATAAGACTTTTTTTACATTGGTTTTTGGCAATTTTTTGTTGTTGTTGTTATAACAGCAAGGAAATGGTCAGTAAAGACAAAAAATAGACAAGTTACAACCGCGTTAAACTAAATAGCTTGAGCAAAGCAAATTAAACTGTAAACAAAATGTAAAGGCTACCTAAAGAGTGCAAGAAACATGTAGAAACTAATCTGAGATGGAATTACTATTAAAAGAATAAAGAACTCTTGCATCTCAATAGCAAGAGAATGGGTAGCATGAATTAAGATGGAGAAAACATATGAGCAGATGTTTTTCAAAGATAGTTAAACAACACGCATATGAAAAGTAGCTAAATGTCACTACTTAGCCATGGGATGCCAATAAAAATTTGCGCCTGGGGGCCAGGAAGATAGCTCTGTGGTACAAGTGCCTGCCTGGCAAGTGCAAGGTCGTGAGTTTGAACCCTGGTCCCCCCCACACAAAAAATTGCACCTGTTAGGATGGCTATGATGAAAAACATAAAAGATAACAGATGTTGGCAAGAATATGAAAATTGGATTGAGCCTTTACACACTATTGGTAGCAGTTAAAATCAATGAGGCTATTATGAAAAACAGCACAAAGGTTCTTCAGAATATTAAAAATAGAGCTATTATTTTATCTACTATTTCCATTTCTGATTTTGTATCTAAAACAAATCAGTATGCCATAGGAATGTGCCATTCCTATTCATTATTTAGATATAAAAATAATTAAGATACAGAAATAAGCCAGGTGTCTACCAAAATATAATAATGAGGTCTGGATAAATAGATACAGTGGACTGCCATTCAGCCATTAAAAGGTAGGAAGTCCTAGCACTTGTGATGCTCCGAGTCAGGAGTCAGGCAGATGAAATGTGTTCCCTAGTAGACTGGCCCATCTGACTGTGTTTCTTTTGCTTTCAGATACCATGGCTAAAAACATGTACCTCCTATGTGAGTTTTCTGTATTCCAAGTAAGTAGCATATTCCTAGGAATCATGGGTGTTGGCCTCAGTCCAATCATTTTCGCACATATGTTTGTGCATGTGCATGATTATGTCTGTAACTTGGTGTGCATCAGAGATTGCAAGCAGACATTTCCATTCATGGTGAACTCAATCACTGCAACATGTATGCTTTCAAAAGAAGCTATATGGTCACAAATCAAAGCAGCTAGTGTTCTAAAGGCAGTGGTTTTTTTTTTTTTTTTAAACCTTGTCTGCATGATCCTGCTTCTAGTTTTTCCATCAGAATTTACTTAAAATAAGTTGGTATTTCTTGAGCACACTCAGCGGAGAAAGTTGAGACATTGAGAACAATGGGGCAGATCTGGTGTTACTTGAATCATTTGAATGATCAAAGAACCCCGTGCATTGCAGGCAAATCTTTGTGCTTGTTTGCAGAACCGCTTGGATGTGAGCATTTCTCAGTCAGCCTACAAGGACCCCAATAACTTGGCATTTCAGGAGATTAAAATACTCGGGACCCAGAAGCCTTCCAATGTTACAGTGAAACACAATGGAGTCCTGACTCAGGCTTCTCCTAAAGTCACCTATGATCTTAACCTGAAGGTAAAACTACATTTTGCTGAGGTGTTTATTTTAGAGTTCTCCATGGCATTACAGTGTTTCCTGGCAAGGTTGCGTGGAGTTTTTAAAGATCAGAGAGCACTTCTTGTGGTGGGGAAGTCAGAAGGTTGAGGGAGAAAATAAGAATGAGGAGCTGGCCAGAGCCAGTGAGGCAGGCAGGCAGCTAAAGAGGATCGGGCTGGGGGAAAAGGGCCTTCCATCCTCACTGTTTTCTCTGCACTCTTCACTGCTGTCCTTTCCAGGAAGTGGTTATGAGGGGCACAAAGAGAGCAAGGTGGGGACTGGCCCTTGGAAAAGGGATTTGGACACTTAGGGGAGATGTTGGTGGGCCAAGGTGGGGAAGTTCAATGAACTGGACGTCTCCTATATTTTAAATACAATACACAGACTTTCGCTCAATATATACATTCTCAAGAAATACTTTGACAAAGAATTTGGTAATACTATCTAAGGGTTGCTTCGTTGATTAGATGATAACAATGTAATAAATTTTCATCAGCTGTGATGAGTTCTTCTTTTGTTGAACCTTAACATTATGCCTGAACATTATGAAGACTTTAATCCTGATCGTTGTACTCAGGGGCTTCTGGTGTCAGAGCTATTGCACCTGAATCATTTCTGGGTGTTTGCCTAAATCTGAGAAATCTAAGTAGCTAAGACTTTCACTTTAATATTAAGGTGAACACGCACACATTATAATGTTAGTGGTAAAGTTCTTTGTTTAGTTATGAATATCTCAGTGATGAAGACATCTGTATATGTAAAAACAAACTCAATCCTTTTCAGTCAGATAAATTAATTAACATAGAACAAAACTAGCTCTTACCATGTTTGAATTTGGGTAGAGGGGGCCATAATTTACCTGAACAAAAACATTGCAAAGTGGCAGGAAATCAAAATGAATATAGAGGAAATGTTGTCTTATTTGATATTCAAAGTTCAGTGGCATCATTAAGCCAAGCCTCTTAGATTAGACAAGGCTAGCGCTGGGCCTTGAAAGATGAAATAGTGAGTTGGTTGTGAGAATTTTTTAGCTGCAAGTGGGTTGGAAATGTCAAATGGTAGCAAATTAAGATTTGCTTTTCATTCTGCAATTGCAAGATGAGAAAACAAACAGATACTGCCATTCATTCAGTGCTTTTCAGCTGTTGGGATTGGAATCTTTTCTTCACCTGTTGTTGAAAATAAGGCCTCTGTTTCATTCACCATAATCCTGATATAGGACAAATGAAAAGGATAAAAAGAATCAAATTGGTAAAGAAGGCAGGGCAAGCCTTCAAACTGAGAAAGAATTGGTTGGTCAGAAATCCTCAATGAAAAAAAAAAAAAAATCCTCAACAAACTTGACTTTACATTTTCATGGCCATAGTTCTGATATGTTCATTAAAAATTACCTATTTAAACTGGGTGGGAAGGGCTAGGGAGATAGCACAGGGGCACAAGTGCCTGCCTGGCAAGTGCAAGGTCCTGAGTTCAATCCCCAGTTCTACAAAAATAAATAAATAAATAAACAAACTGGGTTGGGGGCACAAGTCAATAATTTCGGCACTTGGTGGTCCAGGAAGGAGAGTTGTCACTAATTTGAGGCCAGCTTGGACCACATAGTGAGTTCATGTTTAGCCTCACCTGCATAGCAAGATGTTTCTCAATGAAACAAGCAAAAAATAATCAGCTATTAACTGGATATGTTGTTAGAAGTAGGAAATATTTCATATGCTCTGTGAAATAAGACCTTGAAGGAAGTGGGGGTTGAAGACAGAATTAGTCACACAGGGAAGGGCAAGATGATTTATAGTAGGAGACTGGGAGAAGGATGCAAATTGTCTAAATGTGTTTGTGATGGTCCTGAAAAATGAGAACATTAACTACAGAACAGCCTACTTAAAGAAGAGTTACACATAAGACCAATAATTTATATGCAAAAATATGAAGTATTTGAACTGTTATGGAGGATTCAGGAAAGATTTCCAATTTTTACTGTCTGTGTTTGGAGAAATAATGAAGCTAGAAGTCAGAAATGAAAGGAAATATTAAGATTTATGTAACTCGCCAGTGTTTTAGTCAATAAAACAAACCCAAAGAATTTAAACAGTTTGTCTAGGACTCCATACCAAATTAGGAATCAGACCACAGACGTAGATTCCAACATGTTGTTCCACCAGTGCAGACCAACAGGGACACTGGATTGGGAAGTGAAGAGAAAGAAGATAACTCAGTCTGGGAGCAGCTGACTAAATAAGGATAAGACAAAAAAGGAGAGAAAAAGGGTGATCACAACAGCCTTTATTTGATGCATTTCTTGCTAGAATGTAGTGTTTAAGTTTTGACAGAGTAGTAACGTTTGCTGTGTAGCCCCTGAACTGTCCCGCTACCACTCACACAACTCCGTTCATACTGGTGATAGCAACATGCTCCTTGGATTGGTGAGAGCCTGCTATCACTTCTGTTTGTTTTATTACGAAAAGTCCCAGACTTGCAAGGCTGTTGTCTTAAGGGTGAATTTTCCATGACTTCTCCATTCCTACAGGTTGCCATTATCTCAGAAATTAATCTTGTCCTGGGAGAAGCGTACACCGTGGAGTGGAGCACAAACATAACAAATGAAGAGAAGATAGACTGTTACCCCGATGAGCATGGCGTTTCTGAAGCAAACTGCATTGCCCGTGGCTGTGTCTGGGAGGTAAGCACGCAGAGGGTGTCAGTGCTCACTGAAATCCTCTACTCCTCATCTACAGTTTTGTAGATCCATTCTCAGTCCAGAGAAAAAGAAGACCTCCAAAGGAACCTGTTTGGGTGCAAGAGTAATGAATGTTTTCTTCAGAGATCTCAGTAGTTTAAATTTTTGCCACTACCACATGATGCCTAAGTAAAAATGTGAATGGTGACTTTGTTTACACATAAATTGCCTTTTCTGTCAGCATTTGGTGATGCTGAGATCCTATGTTGATCTATGGTCTTGACTTGTTATTTCAGGAATCCAGTTCTCCTGGGGTTCCTTACTGCTATTTTGTCAACGATATGTACTCTGTCAGCAACATTCAGTACACCTCACATGGAGCCAGCGCTGACATCTCCTTAAAGTCTTCTCTGTACACCAATGCTTTCCCCTCCACCCCTGTGAGCCCCTTTCGCGTGCAGGTGACCTACCATAAGGATGACATGCTGCAGTTTAAGGTAAACATGGTATCTATCAGTTACTGACACAGTATCTTTTGGACCCACTTATTTTCCCCTAGTATTGAGACTTAAACCTTGTGTCTTTGCACAGATGTACATCTGTATTTTGTATTTTAAATTTAAGATGGGGTCATTCAAAATCATTCAGTTGATTAGACTTGGCTTTTGATTCTCTTGCCTTAGACTCTTAAAATGCTAAAATTATAAGCGTCCAGAGAGACAGCTTGGCGGCATAAGCACTGGCCTAGCAATTGCAAGGTTGTGAGTTTGTTCCCTGATACTAAAGAAAAAAAAAAAAAAAAAGAAAAGAAAGTAGAAATTATAGGCCTTGGCATTTGCAACCACACCAAGCCAGTTTGCTCTTTAAAATTTGGTCCTTCTGATACTGAAAAAAAAAAAAAAAAATTGGTCCTGCAGTAGAGTAGATTCTAATCTGAATCCAAAGAACAGTGAGAAATGGCTAATAGAAACATGTGAAGTATCCTAACTTGCACTTGAAGATATTGTGGTGGCTACTCCAAGGAAAATAGCTGGGAAAGTGAGAAATGGAGAAGACAGGGAGGAGCCCTCCTCTGGGTGGGCAGGTGAAGGATTTGCATCCTCACCAGAGCAGGGCTGGGGTTGGAACAAGTGAGGCTGCTTGGCCTCCCTTTAATCCTGTTTACCTCTTTCTGAGCCCACTTTTATGCTCCATCTTTGTCTGTCTTCTTTCTTTGCCAGAAGGACATAGCCTCATTTTGTGTTTGGCTAATGGCTACAAAACTTTAAGACTCAGTGTATATTTTTCTCAGTGTCAGTCTCCCAGAAAGAGTATTCTTCCCTATAATCCCACAGCAATTCTACGTAGTTCTGCATTAACTCATATCACCGAAGTGTTGTGACTATCTTTCACTTCAAATTAAAATATTTAATTTTCAAATTAATAATTTTGATTTAATCATTTTAAAGTGCCCAGTATAGTATAAAGCAGCTATATAGTGCAATTAGTAAATCAATTGATATACATTTTTTAGCAAGGATATTAATCCAAGTAGTTCATGCATTTTGGGGGAAAGTTTTCCACTTCCAAATAGTTCTGAGGTATTCACATAGTCATATATCCACACACAAAAATGAATGTATTTGTAATTACCACAATGAGTTGTGAGTATATTTTAAGGTAATGCTGATATCAAAGTGAAAATGTTATTATATTAGATTGCCAAACTGTGATATAATACATGTAATTCAAAATGTTAAATCTAACATTGTTCCTTGATATGCTAATTAAATCCAAGTACTGGGAGATCACAGAAAAAACAACAACAAAGGATAGTGTCCAGACTCTGCCAAAAATGTCCATAATCTGTGAAGTTACAGACTT
>PVKN010033932.1:0-11930 GCA_004027915.1 Capromys pilorides
CAAATAATTAAACATTAGTGCTTGCTTTCAATAAACCTTGATTTTTTTCTTGTCCTTTTTACCTTTTAATTTTTAAAATTTATTTTAAAGAGAGTGTAGTAGTAACTGATAAGACGTTAGAAATGGTACACATTTAGAAGAACAAGATGACAGGTGTTCAACCGTGATTTTTGTAGGGTACGCTCGTGTCTTTGATGTAGTTGCTCAGATTATAGATATTAGCATATAGAATTAGTCAAAGTGAAAGTTCTAAACATTAACTGCTGCTTTCAAATAAACTGTTGGATTCAATCCCCAGCTTGCTGTGCTGGCCCTGCCCCTCAGGTGTGCTGAGATAGCAATTGAGGCTGGACGTAGTGGTGCACACCTGCAATCCCAGTGCTGGGGAGGCTGAGAACAGGAGGATCACTACAAGTCTGATCTGTGTAATGAGATCCTATAGACCCTGTGCTAAATACATTTAAAAAAATAAATAAACTGGTGGAAATTAGTAGTGCAATCATCTCAGCTATCCTATTTTTAAACTCATGTGATAAAGGATTTTTTTTTTTCAGTAGCAAGGATTGAACTTGGGACCTTGAGCTTGTCAGGCAGGCGCTTATACTGCTGAGCAACCTAAAAATATAAAGATGTACCAAAAAATGAGGTGCACAGCCACTTCTGCAGAAAATGCAAAAGTGTTAAATACCTGTACCAATCAGGAGCTGTGCTGTAGTAATGGAGAAAAAGAATTGGTAGCACGTAAGGGTTATCTGTCTTTGTGCACAACCACACAATCTAAAAATGTCAGTGGGCAAGCAAAGGACCAATAGCACGTGCCTGAAGAATGATGCAGAAGGACTGCTCTCTTGTTACCAGGAATTAATATACAGCTCTAATACCTAGAGCAGAGGATAAATGCACTGGCTAAACAACAGAACAGAGAAAAACTGAAGACTGTGTGTCCACATAGACCCCTGTGTTGCACAGCTCTAGTAGATTAAGGTTTTAACTGTGAATGGCAAAACTATAACCTTTGCAAAAGTCCACATAGGATAATATATCTATTATCCTGGAGTAGGAGAAGATGGCCTATGTAAGAAAAACCTACAAATTATCAAAGACATTAAAATTAAGAACTTCTGTTAATTGAAAGGCACCATTACAACAGTGAAAACTTAAATTGCAAATTACAAAAAAAGTAGTCTCAGCACATATATCAATGTTTAAAGATCTTCTACAAGTTAAACAAAATTAATCCAAAAAAAATGGGCAAAATATACAAATATTAATTTGTGGTAGAGAAAAGCAGAGTCGCCAATTGATACCACTGTCTTCTTAATTTTCTTTGTCCAGATTATTGTGAGGTTGAAAATAATTTGTAAATTGTTGAATGAATGGGCCCTTCTGTCCTCCGGCTGCTCAAGGTCCATGGGGTGTCCTCCGGCTGCTCAAGGTCCATGGGGTGGACTTTGCCAGACCCTCGGGCCATCTTCCCTATAATGTTAGGGGGTCATGGACTGCAGGATGCTTTCATTCTTCACAAGGCCACCTGTGACAGTGAAGCTTGTCAACTTGACTGGCTCAGTCAAGCACACTTCTGGGTGCGTAGAGATGGCTCGTGGCCATCCAGAGCCTGGTCCCTTCCTTTCTCTGTTGCGCTGCTCTGATTCCCCTCACACATGAGCTCAGCAGCTTCACCTGACCACGCTCCCCCGCCATGATGCTCCTGCTTGGAGCCCACTGACCACAGGCTGAAATCACTGTGACTGGGAGCTAAGTTACACCTCTCCTCCTTTAAACTGTGGATGTTAGGTATTGCGTCCCAGCAAGAGAGAAGGCATGCAACACACCACCCCATCTCACATTCTATTGTTGAATAGTTTAGTTTGGGATTATTTTTATGGCACCCAAATTATGCTAATCATATCCAGATCTACGTGCCTCACTGTTTCTCACAATTTCTTCTTTAAAAAAACGAATGTCTCAAATAAATTTAACTCTTTCTAATATTCCTTATTTCCTTCACAGTGTTTAATGAGAGAAAAATACCCTGATAGTTTGTTTTCTGAAAATACATTTATTTTGACTCTGAAATATTGAAATCTTTCATTAATGTATGTTTGTGATACACAGTAACTATACCTGCACTGGGGAACTGGTACACACACACTGCATTTTGAGCACTGTCACCCCCTTTGCTGGTCTCCTCCTTCCTGAGAGGCCCTTCCCCTGTCCCTTACCGTCTGTCTTTTGTTTTGATCTTTAAAGCACTTGTATTTTCAGCCTCTGCTATTACAAAAGTCATGGTGCTTCACTGAAAATAGAATTCTACATTCAGTAATTTCCTCTGTGCTGTGATATGTTATTTAGTTGCCTTTGGTTTCTCCTGTGGAAGAGCCTACTTCGGGCTCATTGTCATTTCTTTGTCAGGTCCGTCTTTTTCTCTTGCTGCTTTTAAGGGTTTGTCTCTACCTGTGTGGAACTCTGATTTTGCTAGAACCAACACTATTTGTTTTTTTACATTTTGTGTGTACCACTCTTTGGTTAGGTGGCAGAAATCCAGTGATACTTTTAGCTTCATTTAAGTATCTGGTAAAGAGATAAATAACTACGCACAATAGCAAATGAAAGCAGCCCTGTTCTATAAATACTGATGCTCTTTCACTCTTAGAGTGTTGAAAATTATGCCACAGGTAGTAAGGTTCCCATGTGGACCATGACTGCCTTGGACAGTTTTCTTCGTTTTTGTTTTTGTTTTCCTAGAGTTTTGAAATTCCTTTCTATTTCTTTGTTGAGAGAGAAAACACACCCCCCTCACCTTGTCTCTGGAATTTTTCAGCTTCTTATCCAGGGGTCAAACCACAGGGCAGCTCCAGCCCAAAACTTGAAGCCTTTTGCAGACCTTGGAAGGCAGTAATGTCTCTTGTATTTTTACATTCTATAAGGAAGAGAACAGAGAGTCCAGATTTGAGGATCCCACCTTGGGACAGTACTGAACAATGTGCCCATAACTTTTTATAGCCAAAACTACTTGAATTTAATATATAAAAATCAAATTGGCCAACAATGTCCATAAGAAAAACCCCTGATTTTTGTAAAGTCTTATTGCATTGGTGACTAAATTTTTGGCTTCCTTGAGTTGTAATGACTGAAGAGGAATTCTCCTGGGCCACACATAAAATATTTAATATAGTGTACATAAGTAACAATGCCTTCTCTTGTTTTATGCTTTTATTATAACATTTTTTAAGGATCAACATGGACATATACCTAGTGGGGTATTTGACCTTGTCTTTGTGAAATTAATGAGTCTATATCTGGATCGATGGACGTGACTATAATTCTCCACGAGTTTTCAAAGTCCTCCTCAGGAATTTCCGATCTGATTGTACCCTTCATATACTCACCCTTGAACACAGCTATTCCCAAATACTCACACTGCTGAAAAAACGATGGCATGGATTATGTATGATTGCAAAATGAGGGATACTTTCCTCTGGGAAAAGAGATCTCTATAATATTATGCGCACAAAAAAATTTGATACGTTTTCATCCTTATGTCATAGGTGCTCTACACACACACACACACACACACACACACACACACGTGGAGTGAGGGTAAAACATGGCTGTGGTAACTGCTAAGTTTTCCTTGCCAACCTGCACAGGTGTGCACAGTCTCTGATGCGCCCCAGCTCTGTTGGATTCACGGTGTTTGTGTGGGCCAGCAGTGGAGTGAGCCCTGCGCCGAACCCTGCTTTACCCAGCATTCCATTCTCTTCTGCTCCATCCACTCCCCAGCACTGCAAAGCTGGGTCATGAAAAGTGCTGCTATCATGTAATAAAGTGAATAGTTTACAATCTTATGGGGCCAGATTGGTAGCTGCCCAGGGCTATGGGTGGCCTAAGATAGTGGATTAGACACGCCTGTTCTACTGAAATCAAGAAGGGAATTCGATTAAGATGGGTCACACAAGTTCAAGATCAGATCCCATATTTTTTTAAAATCTTGACCTTTTGTTTATCAGAGCTTTTTTCAACATTAATTTAGATTTTTAAAAATTGTATTAAAATACTATGTACCTTGCTGAGTGAGCCTTTGATGTCCTTATAGATTTTGCAGCCAGAGCATGCACCTCTCTCACCCACCGAGAGCCCTGGGAGCTGGCCCCTGCCAGGAAGCGTGCCGAGCCCTGCTCTGCGTGCAGCTTGGCTTCATCTATCCAGTGGACTCTTCCTTCAGGTCACTAGGGGTGGTTCTGACTCAGTTCACCCAGCTCTAGACTGCCATGTGGCTGCATCAGGACTGCTCTTCGGGGGGTTCCTGAGGAAGAAACCTTGTTGCTTGGGTCCACGTTGTCTTCTAAATGGAATTGACCCCCAGGTCCTCTTGGGGCTGGGCATGGTCTGAATGGGCTCTGTGATTCCTGGTGGCACGGCCTGGCACAGCGTCCTGGGAGCAAGTTCTAATCATAGGAGCAGACCGGCCATCAGCAGGGCGTGGTCCACTGTCTTCTCACTTCCAAGAGACAGCAGATAAAGAACCCCACACCAGTCTGCTGTTTCCCTCGTTTCCACAATCTTTCTTTCTCCTTTGTGTCCTGAAATGTCTTAACATTTATCTGGGTATCCTTCCGGCTGAGCTCTGGGCAAGATTCTGCGTTGTGAAGGCTCGTGTCTCGTTTGTATACTGGGAAATTTGCTTCTTTTGATAATTTGGCTATGCTTTCCCCTCTATTTCCTATTTACTTTCCTAAATTTCTATTGATTTGACATTGAAAATTCTGGTTTCATCTCTCATAGTTTCTTCCGTCCAGTTTTATGGATGTTTTAATTTTTGGAACCACTTTTAATTCTCAAGAGCATATTTTTTTTTCATGTTTCCTTTCCATAGTGTCCTGAATTTTCCATCAATGCATATCATGATTTAATACTAGATCCCTCCTGGATTCTACTTCATGAGGTTCCTTCAAGTTCTATTAAACATACATTTTTGGTAGGAATTTAAACTACATATTTATGACAACTGGGCAACAGATTCACGTAAGGTCTTTATCTATAAGAATACATTCTTAATTTTAAGGCAGCAGCTTTAAAAGAAAATTAAATTAGAATCTACTTTTATCTGCCTATTTGGACCAAGCAAGTCTTAAGATAACTTACACAATTAGTGGAGTCATTTTCTGGTCTAGAAAAGCTGGCTGGACACTGAATCCAGAAAATGAGGCCTCATAATTCTGTATGCACTGATTCCTATCCTGCTGTCCCAAATCTTTCCCTGAGACTGCAGGCATCACCAGTTCCTGAGCCGTGGATGGGTACCAGCCCCTGGCCTCAGGAACCGGGCCACCCAGCAGAGGTGAGCAGCAGGCCCAGCAGGCAGAGCTTCCTCTGCACCGACAGCTCAGCGCACCACTGGCACCACTGCCTGAGTTCCACTGCTAGCACCACTGTGCAAGCTCCACCTCCAGTCTGATCAGGGACCCTGTGAGATCCTCGTAGGAGCCTGAAGCCTACCTCGAACTGTGCACACAGGGATCTAGGCTGTGCGCTCCATGAGAGTCCAATGAAGACAAAGTGCACACGGTGTAACAGTAGAAATGAAGTACACAACAAATGCCATGCATGGGAAGCATCTTGAAACCATTGTACCAAACCTCTCTCTCCCATCAGCAGAAAAATTGTCCCCCAGGACACTGCTTCCTGATGCCACAAAAGTTACAAACTGCTCCCTGGAGAGTTCTCTCCTGCCATGCCTATCACTGCAATGCTGCAAAAGCAGCTGTCTCTCTTTCTCCCCCACCCTCTCTGCCTCTCACACCTGCATACCTACTTGGCCGGGAGTGGATCAGAGGGGCAGGCGACACTCAAGCCTCACTCCATGCAAGAAAGATCAGGGGTCAGGAACCCTAATTCGCCCAGTTGTTGCCTTCAGATGGGTCCTATCTTAATGTTAAGTAATCCGTTACCCTAAGTAGCTCTTTGCTACTCAAAGTGGGACCCTCAGCGTACAGCACTGATGTGATCTGGACCATGATCCAGAAGGGAGATGTTCAGGCCCTGCCCCAGACTTCATGAACCCTAATTTGTGTTTTAACAAACTATTGTGTATCTAGTTAAAGTGGAGCAGCAATGATGTAGCTGATCTGAGTTTAAGTTTCCTGCCAAAGGAGAGGCTTCCAGGCCAACATGATCTTAGCCTTCCCAAATCTCCACTTTAAAAGAAACAAGTGGGGGACTGGGGAGATAGCTCAGCAGTTTAAGTGCCCAGCTGGCAAGTACAAGGACTCAGGTTCAATCCCCAGTACTGCATGCTATGCCAGCCCTGGAACCAAGGCACCCCTGTGCCAGCCACCAAAACCAGGCATGGTGGCACATGCCTGTAATCCTAGCACTGGGGAGGCTGAGACAGGAGGATCACTGTGAGTCCATTCAGGAAGAGAACACACAGACCTCCACCACACTGGGAGCAGCCTTCCTCATCTTACCTGCAGCTCTTCCATACATCCCAAATCTGGCCAAAGATAGGGCTGCACTCAACAAGAAGCCCAGAGAAAACAGCTGTGCCTGACTGAAAAAGGAAACCATGCCAGCTGTTTATAAAAACCAAAGAAAAGGTGACATATGCTTCACTTCTTTCACCATACATTTTAACTTGGCATTAAAAGTTTTTTCATGCCAGTACCAGAAGATTCCTCTTTTTTATTTCGCTTTCTGTTTTTATTTGCTGTATGTTCTTTAGTGTACCAATGCATCATAAATTTATTTAAACATTCCTCTATTAATAGGCAATTTAGGTCCTGTTATCGAACATTCTGATCTTAGTCTATCTTACAGGTGAAGATGGTAATTCCAAATAGTTTTGCTTCGTATTTTTCTTATTGAGGGTGAACTTGAGCACCTGTATTTTACTTCCTTCAAACAATCTGTGTTCTCTTCTGAATCTTTCTTTTGGTGTTGATATAGATCCAACACCTAAATTTGGGGGCCAAAAAACAGTGGAATTAAAACTTACAAAAACGTAAAATCTACTGGGGTGATTGTGAGCGGTGATGAATGGAAAAGCATTAACCATTTTTCTGGATTTCAAATGACATAGAAAGTCTTGGAATTTGTATTGAAGTACAATATAATTAACTTTTACAATGATACCCCTAAATTAAATACATTCCATTATAAATTAGCTCCATTGTTCTAACATGCGATATTTCTTTTTTACTCCCATAAATTAGTTTAATGAAAGGAAAATACATTGTTGAAGTCACCGCAGTATAGTCTTACAATTTTAAAACAGGAAGGACTCTTGCAACCAGATTAATTCTATTGCTTCATTGTATTTATGTAACAGAAAAATCAGGGCAAGAAGCCTTAGTTAAATGAGCCTAACTGTCCAGATTACTAACATGGCAATCTTTGTGCTATTTTGTTGCTCTTTTCAACCTGCTACTTAGAGAAAGCAGAATTTTTCTGTCCTTGACTGAGTTGTTTTTTAGGAGATACAAGAATAGGCAACGCCAACCCCATCCACGACAGCCCACCGTAGCTGCCCTCTGTAGGATCTTTCTCCTCACTGGGCCCGTTGTTCTCCCAACCTTGACCTTAAGCAACTATAAAGGAAAAAAAAATCAGCAACACTGGGTAGACAAAAAATAGTTTGGAGTTCTCCCCACTGATAGACAGGAATGAACAAGACCGCCGGCACAGGGGTATAGCTAAGGAAGCTTTTCAGATTCAGATGCTGCGCTGATCCTCTGCCATCCAAGATAAACACTCAGCGTTAGGGAAATTTCAAGCACCTGGCTCTGGGCCCTTGGGTCTGGTTCCCTCTAAAGGAGTAATATTTGATGAGAAATAAGGACTGAGCAGGCTACGTAACAAGCACTCCCTGAGACCCGACGCAGGTGCTTTAGTTGCTTGAGACTCCAGAGGCTAGGACTCCTGCAGAAGCAGGAGAGAGGATAGTGTGGCTGCCACGCAGGGCTCCAGGCTGAGTCAGGGTGAGGCAGAAGCTGGGGAGCCAGGGACCAAATGTTCTTTTCACAGAGAAGGAATTAGTATTTTCCTAAAGGTCAATCTTGGAGTCTCAGACAACACAAACCAAATATTCCTTTGCAAGAATGAGAGAAAGACCAGTTTGATGGATTGTGCTACGAAGGAGAGACATTAGCAAAACAGGACTGTCCAGGAGGCAGCTGCCTGGAGGGTCAGGACTCCCCTGCACAGTTGTGTGGCCTGTGCACTGTGTAAAGGCACTATCCTAAGGAACAGAAGACTTAGGACCCTGCCTGCTCATTGCTAGACAAACTGTAGAAGGAGGGCTGCTTTCACAAAGGCCCCTGTGAAGCTGCCGCCGCCTCAGGGGTGTGCACCTATTTCTAGAGGAGCGCTGTTCAGGTTCCGCCACTCCATTCCTGTTGATATCACTTCCCTTTAAGTCACTGAGTTGCTTGCTCTAGTATTCTGGAAACAAAGTATCAAGTAGAGAATTCAGGGTCAGGAAGCCTGGCTAGACCCATCCATTTGGAATAGCAAGCCCTGCCTCACACTGTAGCTGTGAGCTTACTATTTCCCAGAGAAAAGCTAAGCTTCTCCTTAGTGTCGCTGTGGCCCTCCTTCATTCCGGGCCTCCGTACTCCCTCCTTATCTCATTGGTAGCATCTGTTTGCAGCATACATTCCGACAGGGAGCTTGGACTGCTCACTCTGCATCTCCCTTCCCTTCTTCTGTCTTCCCCCAAGTAAATTAGGACTTTGCCAGTTCTCTTTTGTGAATCTCAACAGAGAAAGCAGGAAAAGGTTCTCGCAGCCAGCTTCTGCAGCCCACACACAGTCCTTTCCTCCGTGGACCCACAGGGCTGCCCCGTCCCCTGATGCTGCTGCAGGGCCTCCTGCACACAGAAGTCTGCAGGTGATGCATGTCCAGCCCTGCCTTCGTAAGGCAGGAGGGAAGGTGATTTTGTTTTACATTGCTTGGTGGAGAAAGGAAAGAGACCTGATCAGGAATAGAGCAGGGAGCTTGGAGACTCCTCCCATCCTGTGTTCCTTAGGGGCAAAGGTGGACGGCAGGCCTGTGCACATTCGTCTCTCTCTTCTTCTGGACAGTCAGGGGGGATGTTTTGCCTGCTTTGTTTCCCCAGAAAGCCTCTTGGATCATTAATAATCATGTTGTGGGAAATGGGGGAAACAAGACTTTCCTACAAATGGAGCTGGGGCTAGCCCAAGGGACCTGTGGTTCTTGTCATTCTGGAAAATCACTTCACCTCTCCAAACTTCCATTCCCTTTCCAGTAAAGTGAGGATCTCATCAGCCACCGGACCTACCATGCAGGGGTATGGAAAGAATCATGCTGGATAATGACATCTGTGGACAAATTGCCCTAAGTGTAAGTGGGCTGTAGGGTTGAAGTTCCCCTTGGTTCCAAATTGCTGTTTTAAGTCCTCCGTGAGAAATACATCTCAGTAAGGATTCTTTCCCTATGAAAGAGTTTGCAATAAAATTCGGCAGCTGGAACATGCAGCATAGGTCAGACACTATGTCTTAGGGGAGGACGTATGGGGGTGGTGATGGTCAGACGAGTGACCAGGGACCCTCAAGCCACACAGTGGAGAGCAAAGGGTGACCTGGGATTGGAGAGATAGTGGCAGCTGAGGGTTGGATGGTGCCTCCCAGGAAGATGTGCTGAAAACTAAGCTCCCAGTTCCTCAAAAGGTGACCCTGTTGGCAATAGGGTCTTTGCAGTGTCTTTGATTAAGATGAGGTCACGCTCCAGGGAAGTGGGCTCCTATGGCAAGGTGACTGGTGTGCTTATAAGAAGGGTGCCGATACAGGAAGAGAACATCATGCGAGATGCACAGAGGGAGACCTGCAGGGTATGCCACAATGGAGACAGAGACCAAAGTGTGGCAGCAGTAAGCCAAGGCCAGCCAAGTTCTGTAGCCAATCAGAGAAGCTGGGAACAGGTGAGTGAGAAGGAGCTTTCCGCATAGTGCTCTGGGAGGGCTGGGGAGATAGCCACATGGCACAAGTGCCTGCCTGGCAAATGCAAGGTCGTGAGTTTAAACCCTGGTCCCAGAAAAAAAAAAAAAAAAAAAAAAAAAGACACAGTGTTCTGGGAGAGCCTGGTCCCACTGATGCCTTTTGATTTGGAACTCTTGGCTTCCAGAACTATGAGAGAATAAATCTCTGTTGCTTTATTTAAGTCATGCTGTTTCAGTAGCTACAGGAAACTAGTGCAAGGATTAAATAGGGCCTCAGAATCCCTGCTGCAGGACAGTCAAAGCACGGTGAGGAGGAGGCACTTCTGCACAGGACATTCTGTCCCTGTCCAACATAAGCAGGCCCAGGCCCAGGGGAGTTAATCATTTCTCAACATGCTTGGATCCCCTGGAGAACACCTGTGTCCTGTTGGATCTGATCGGCGATCCCTACCTGACCAGATAGGCATCAGCGTTGCCATGGCTCTGCGGCCTCCTCTGTTTGCTCTGGCTGTACCTTTTCTTTTTAACTTTCTTCTCCGTGCCTATTATCTGTTTACGACCCATGCAGAATCATGCTGACCCTGTTCCTAGTTATTAAACCTCCACCTTTGGCTTTCCCATTTATTGATGTTAAGGTCTTAGTGGTCCCTGGCTTTCTTGGTGATTTTGCACACAATGCTCTGAAGAGCTTGTTTGCAATGAGTCCTGCTTGATGTGAGCGGACTCTGCTTCAAGGAAATCCTGTTCTCTGCACAGCAGTTATGGTCTGTTGGGCCAGGGTCCTGCCCTGAGCAAGCTCTAAGAGCTGTATTTACACATTCAGCTGTCATGGATCCAAAGTAGCCATTAGTGATGGTTAGGCAAATAGAGCAACTGCAAATGTCCCTAAATACATATTTGCAGAATGACAGGCTATTGGGAGAGGTGCTTCTCTGTTCAATGGGATCAGCTTTTAAAAATGAAAGTTTGGTAGGTTCCAGGCCAGCCAGGTCATCCTGATTAACACAAGTGCTTGCGATTCATGATGTCACATCATGCTTTGGGCCCTGTCACATTGATGCGAAGCATGTTCCCTCTGGCCCACAGAAAGTGCAGGATGCTAATCAGTGTCCCTGGCAATGACAATTAATTAGCATATAATATCTGGTTAGAATTCCTATAATTTAGTCAGAAACAAAAAGTCCCTTGTTGAGAAGTTACTGTCACTTCCTTAAGACACTTACCTAAGTGCTTTTCCCACATCCAACTAGGCAGCCATTGTATGAGATAAGAAAAGCCAGTATGTTTATTGTACTGATGAGTCTGAGGTTCAGACAGGCTGAATAAACTGGACAAGGTTTTGCAGCCAGGGAGCTGTGATGCTGAACTGACATTCAAGCAATTTGGCTCCAGACTGTAAACTCTTCACTTGTCTTGATTTATACCATATGGTAAATGAATTATCTGGGTGAGACTTTCTGAAACCATAAAAGTAAGATGCAGCTAAGCATTATTCCCATTAGGGACACTGAAGTAGGAGGCCTTGCCCTCAGACTAGGACACTGATAAGTACCCTGCACCTTCTGTGGACCAGGTGGAATGCATTTCACATCACAATGATGGAGTCCAAATAATGACATAATTGATCGTGTGTGCAATGTGTTAATCAGTATGACCTGGCTTTCATTTTTAAAAGCTGAGCCCGTTGAACAGAGAAGCACCTCTCCCAGTAGCTTGTTATTCTGCAAGTATACATTCAGGCATATTTGCAATTGCCTAACCATCACTAATGGCTACTTTGGACCTATGACATTGGCAACGGAATGTCTAAATTAATTTTTATTAATTTTTAAATGTAACTTACTTTAGAAATGCTCTTTCTAGTTCCATGAGGTATGTTAATAGTATTTTGATTAGGACTACATTAAATCTATATACCAGTATTGGGATTTCACTATGGGATTCCACAGCCATTTTCACTATGTTGTTTCTT
>PVKN010033934.1:0-12025 GCA_004027915.1 Capromys pilorides
AATATTTTTAATCCAGCCTTGGTCCATGAACATTTAATGTAATTATTTGGCTCCCAATCTATTATTTTGTACTATTTGTTTTGTATAGTCAGTATGTTGGAGTTTATACATGCACACCTTTTTCAGTGCTCTCTATTGCTGCATTTCTGTCTGGGATTATTTTCCTTTAAGTAGCTTCTTTTGGAACCTCTTCAAGTGTGAGACTGTAGTAAATTTTCTGTTTTTGTTTCTTGGAAAACATCTTTCACTACGTTTTTCATTTTTATACTGAATATAGATCTATACATTGAAATTATTATTACTTTTAATGTATTTAGTGCAGGGTCTACAGGGTTTACAGAGTCTCACTGCACAGATCGGATTTGTAGTAATTCTTCCTGTTTTTCAACCTTCCAAATGCTGGGATTACAGGTGTGCACCACCGCACCCAGTCTCAGCTTGCCCTGGGGCCGGGGCCAGCACACAGGCTGGGAATCAAATCCTTGCATTACCTAAGCAGGTGCTTTAATCGACTGAGCTGTCTGGCCGGCCCTGAAATTATTTTTGTTCATACTTTATACCATTCAGTTGATTCTGGATCCATGGTTTCTGTCAGACATAAGGTGTTAGTCTTCATATTCAAATACTAACCAGCCTTATTTGACTATGGTGTCTTTTTCCCCCATCTTGGGCCTCTTTAAGATTTTTCTCTTTGATTTGCATCAGTTTTATATTATAATACTGTGTGGCCAGTTTTCTTTCTTTATTCTGTTTGGTGAATTCAATCCTGGGGATTGAATTCAGGGTACTATAAGCTACATTTTCAGCCATTTTAATTATTTTTTTAATGTATTTGGTATAAGATCTCTACGCAGCTTGGATTTGTAGTGACCCTGTTTTGAGCGCTGGGGTTACAGGTGTGCACCACCATGCCCAGTCTCTCTGGCCAGCTCATCATGCCCAGTGGCGGGGCTGGCACAGCATGTGGGTGCTGGATATCAAACCCTGGTCCCTGTGCTTGCCTAAGCAGATGCTGAGTCTGCTGAGCTATCTCAACAGCCCTCATTTTAATTATTTTGATACAAGGTTTTGCTAAGTTGTCCTGTCTGGCCTTGAATTTGGCAATCCTCCTGTCTCAGCATCCCACATAGCTTATAGGATTACAGTTCTGTGCCACCATGCACAGACTGTTGTAAATTTATAATTTTCATTACTATCTTTTTTGATTCTAGATTTCCACTTGATTCATAGAGTTCAGCTATAGTTTACCTAATTCAGATAAGTAATTTTTTAAAATCTTTTTTTCTCATGATTTTCAGTTATCTTTCCTCTTTTTTAGTAGGTTTGATAATTTTCCTTTGACTCAGTGAGGACTGTATATGAAAATATACAGAGGCTCTGAGCGATATTATCTTCCTTCCAAAGGAGTTTAGTATTTCTGAAGGCATATGGCAGGTGAGCATACCGTCTTCATCCCACTGTGGTGGTCTGCTTCCCATTTTCCCTTCTCCTAAGGTGTAGCCCTTTTTTAGGTATAGCTTTTGAAGATCTGAAAAGTGTGTTGGGAACAAGTCTGTTGAAGCTGCTCTTCCTAATCTCTGTCTGCCAGACTTTCTGCTTTTCACTGTTAAGACGTTTTACTGTAGGTACCTCATCCCCAGTCACACAGGTACCGTTTAGGAATTTGTAAGTACTGCGAGGGCAAATTGTGTACAGGCCAGGTCCCCTTTTCTATGGGATTTGATCCTGTAGAAAGGCTGTTTTAGTAACATTGGTCTCCAGTTTCTGTTTTCCCAGACAGCGAACTGCCATGAAGTATAGCCTACTTCCTGCATGGCATCCTGACATAACAAATCACCAGGTGCTGGGGGGGACTCAGCATATGGAGAGCCAGCTTACTCAGAGTATTTGCCTTGCACTTTAGTACTGGCTGTCTGGGTGTTCTCTAACACTCTCAGGTCATCTTCTGCTTGCTTGCTTAGTTTTGCTGTTTTCTCAATTGTAAATTGTTCTCAGGGCGAAGGTCAGCCTGATACTGTCTCTATAGGGCCAGAGCTAGAAATGCAGGTCTAGAGTACCTGTACTTGAAACCTTTCATGGTCCAACCAAGCAGCTTTCCCAGCTCAACTCTTCATAGCCATCTGTTTTACACACCTTTGCCCATTCTAGTTTCTCTTTCCTCCTACAATCCTCTCTCAGTTCCTACCAGAACCCTAACTGTTCAGCTAGCAGCTTCCACTCTGATTATTGGTGCATGACCCACAGATTGCTCTACTGTGAGTTCACAGCACCAGCTAGATGGCTGCGGTTATTCTAATTTCTATTACGTAAGAGAAAACACTACATTTTGCTTCTATCCAGTCAGGGAGGCCAGGGGCTTTGTAATACACCCTATGTACACACTTTGATCAGCTGCTTGTCTTGCAGGGTAAAGTGCTTTCTGCCAATGTAGAGTCTGACCCAACAGTGGAGATCGGAGAGCAAGAAGTTTTAGAAAGGAAACTGGAAAGCATGAAAGCCATTCTGCAGGCATATCATTTTACAGGTACAGTGTTTTTCTGAGCTGATTCACCTAGGACTCTGACTTTAGTCAGTTACTTACAGTGGTTTGTTAGACTGGACTTATTTCAAGGGATTTTTTTTTTCTTTTGAGCTATCTCAGGCTGCCTTAAGGGTGGGTCTGGTGTAGCTTGTGGAGCTGGGGACTGAAGTGTGGCCCCCCTGCACCTAAGTTTGCCCAACCAGGCACTTTAAACAACTGAGCTAACCCGCAAGCCCCCAGACCAGACTTGTTTCGTGAGAATTTCTTTTGCACTCCTTACCCACGTTATGCACACAATACTAGCACAAGGTTTGCAAGCATGTCTTTCCCTACAAGTTTGGTCACTTTGTACAGCAGATCAGTTGGTGGACAGCTTACACTGTTCATTTTAGCAACTCAGCAGTGCTAGACCCTGTGCCAGAACTTCCTTTACAGTTGCCTGCTTTATGTTATTGGGAAAATAGAACTACTCAAATCCCTGCTTCAGTATAAACAGAAATTTATTCTATTTATGCCACAGGAGGATTGTGGAAAGAACTGGGCTGTCACAAGTAGATACGAATGGGTATACTGAAATTTTCCAGTTTTTTTTCTTTAATAACTTGATAGTAAGCTGGGCATGGTGGCGCACGCCTATAATCCTAGCACTTGGGAGGCTGAGGCAGGAGGGTCAATGTGAGTTCGAGACCAACCTGGGTTACAAAAGTGAGCTCAAGGCCTGCCTGAACTGCATAGCAAGACCCTGTCTCAAAAAGACCAAAAAAAAACCTTGATAGTGTCCTTTTCTGCTATCCTTCCATTTATTTTTTGGCATTTTTGAGGGGGAGGTTGGATAGAGTCTCGCTGTATAGTTCAGGCTGGTCTTAACCTCACAGTGATCCTCCTGCCTTAGCCTCCTGAGTTCAGAGATCACAGGCATATGCCATCAGGCCTGGCCCTTCCATGATTGAAGCAGTTCAGTCTCAGTGTAATCCTGAGTCAAGAGAGAAACATCTTATACTCACTCACTAACCTTTATGATGCTTCAGGGATGCTTAGGTCAGTCAGGTGTCTTTTCCCAGCATCTGCTGATAGGTGTTGTCTCACTCTTTGCCTTAGGGCTCAGTGGAAAACTGACCAGCCAAGGCCTGTGTGTCTGCATCAGCACGGCTTTTGAGGGGAATCTGCTGGATTCCTACTTTGTAGACCTTATCATTCAGAAACCACTCCGGATCCATCACCATTCCATTCCAATCTTCATTCCTCTAGAAAAGATAGCTGCAAAGTACCTACAGACTGACATTCAGCACTTCCTGTTCAGTCTGTGTGAGTGCCTAAATGCTTACTCTGGGAGGAAGTACCAGGCAGATCAACTTCAGGTATTTATCCAGGATTTTTTTTTTTTAATTTTATTTATTTATTTGTTTGCTTGTTGTGTTTGTTTCTTTATTTATTCATTTTTGTGGCTGGCTCAGCCTGCCCTGGTGGTGGCGCTGGCGCAGCATGTGGTGCCGGGGATCAAACTGCAGTCCCCACAGTTGCCTGAGCCCTCCTAAGCAGGCGCTTTAGACCACTGAACCATCTCGCTGGCCCCTATCCAGGATTTTATATACCTCATTTTATAGGTCCAATGTAGACTTAAAAGAGAAACAGAGACACATTCTCTTTTTGTATTCTAAATTTTTGGTTGCATTCTAGGGGATAGGGGGGGCAGTACTGCTGAGTTACATCCATAGCACCCTAACCCCTTTTCTGAGATGGGGTTTTTGCTGAGATTATATGGGTACATTACTGTGTTCAGCTTTTTTTTTTATATGGTACTGGGGGGTCAAACCCAGGAGCTGTAAAATCCAGCTCTTTCTAAGACAGTCTTATTGAACTACCCAAGCTGGTCTCAAACTTGTGGTTAGCCTTCCAATTAACTGGATGACAGGCATGCACCACCATGCCTGGTTTAGTTATCTTATACACTGGACCTTTTTTTCAGGCCTTTTTCTGTTCCATATTTATTTCTCTGAAATTTAAAAAGCGCTTTGTAGATATGTTTGAAGTGTCACAGCCACTTTGCATTGCCTTTGTCTTTTACACTTGGTTTGTCTCTTTCCCATTAGAGTGACTTTGCAACCTATTTAACTGGACCCTTGCAAAGAAACTCCCTGTGCAACTTGCTATCATTTACTTACAAAGTTGATCTTAGGAGTCAGTCCTCGTTTTGTGCCAGATTGCTGTATGAGGACCTCAATGCAACTCTTCCAACTGACATCACTGTTACATATCAAGGTAAGAGGAAGGAAGCCAGGGTGAAGAAGTCCTGTAATATGCTTTGCTTTTATCAGCTTGAGCAAAACAGGTAAATAGGTATTATTGAGTGAATCCCTGGACATTTTCTGCTGTTCATATACTATATACTTACTCATTAACATACAAAGATTACTTTGTTGGCTACCAGTGTTTTCTTTCTTTTATGTAAATGGTAAACAGTCATAGTCCCCCTGCTTCTACCCATGTTCCTTCAGTTTATGTTTTGTGTTAATGGGATACCTCCTCTTGGAGGAAGACAGCTAAGACTGAGTGATAGATTTACTATAATAGAGCCAAAGGCCTCATTCTAAAGTGACACCAAATAAACTTACACATCGTAAGATGCTTGGCTCTCTTGAGTCTATTTTCCAAATGTAAATTTTTCAAGAGGATTTTTTGTCAACTTCAGTTAGATTTGTCACAATATGACATTGATACTTACAAAAAATTGGGTAAAATTGGACTGAGAAGATAGCTCAGTGGTCTAAAGCATGTGCTTAGGCAAGTGCACAGGGACTGCAGTTCAATCCCTGGCACCATATGCCATGCCAGCCCCACCCCCAGAGTGGGCTGAGCCAGCCACACACACACACACACACACACACACACACACACACACAAAGATAAAATGTTTTTAAGAGCCAAGCTAGGCAAGGTGGTGCATGCCTGTAATCCCAGCACTTGGGAGGCTGAGGCAGGAGAATTGGTGTGAATGCGAGACCAGCCAGGGCTACAAAGTGAGCTCAAGGCTAGCCTGAACTGTATAGCAAGATTCTGTCTCAAAAAGACAAAAAAAAAAAGTCAGAAATTTTGAAACTTCCACAAGTCTCATACCTTAGATTTCTCTGGGTAGAATGTGCTTTAAGTTTGTAGTCTAAAATACATTGGTCCCGTAAAGGGCAGACTTTTAGCTCTCTCTAGACAAGAAGAAGTGATGAGTCCAGAGTAGTGATGATCCAGATTCTTATTTCTCCTGGAGCACTCATGAACAGAATTTCTCTTTAGGGACAGAAGCACTGTCTGCTTCGTGGGAAAAGCAGCGAGTGTCCCATGAAGCTTTGTTCCGCACAAAGCCCCTGCATCGGGTGTTTGCTTCATTTGCAAGAGAAGAAGAGTTAGATTTGAGCCTGGCCTCCTGAAATGCTGTTTCTGTTGGGGCTAGCCATAGAACTGCAAGCTGCTAAGAGGCCACCTCTGTCTAGGCACATCTGGCCACAGCAACACCTACTGCTTCCTCAAGATGACAAGCCTGAATCCACAGACCTTGAAATTTGGGGAGTTTTCCATGATCGCCTGGTCACATGTTATAATGCTCAAGATCATGTATTCATGAGGTATTTGATTTTTTTTTTTTTTTTTTTTGGTATTCGATTATCTGTGCTGAAACTCAGAATGGTTTGAAGGCCAGTGGACATTTTGTGAAAGACTAAAGAGAAATTCTAGTGTTTATGGGACCTTTGAATAATTCTGCCTCATTTTCCTAAGACTTGAAAAGGAAGTTCTTAGAACAGTCTAGGTTCATGATATGTAGGTCATTCACTTAAATGTATTTAATCTTTTGTTTCGAGCAGTTTATATTTTAGGCCATAAGGAATATGGTATAGTAAAATACTGGTGGATAAAACAATAGCTAAGCAGAAGTCACTCTGAAAAAGCGCGATTAAACATCTGCCCATAAATTCAGTCATAGACCTGCCCCACTCTTGGTTCCTTCTGCGCACCCCAGCTGACTCTGCCGGACCCTGAACTCTTCATCCCTACCTTCTCGGCCTGTTGGTGTACTGTTTCACCTGGAGCTTGCAGTGCGCTAGCACTTTCTCCTTTGCTTAGGGGCCAGCTGACAGATGTAAAAACCTCTGACTGGTCATGTTCTCCCTACAATACCTGCTCCTTCTTTGCTCACTCTCAGACAGATAGGGAGCATCATTGTGCCAGGCCCAGAACTGGACCCATGGGCACTTCTAGATCACAGGCTCATGAGGTTCTGGCATGTGTGGGAGTTTCAGCAAACTCCAGAGATGGTAAATCAACTTGGCTGCCTTTCAGAAAATAGCAGCTCAAGAGTAAGGGATGCCTCACTTTAAGCTCTTACCTTTTAGGCATGTGATAGTCACCAGTGGCTTGAATCTGCAAAGCACTTAGCAAGACACATTAACAGAATTTCCACAGTGATCCCATTTTAGTTGAGTAAAGCTTTTAATAAAACAGTCTTGTTCTTTTGTCAATACCTGTAAATTCTCTTTTAAAGCAGTAGCAAAGGCGACTGTAGCAAGAGCTCAAAAGGCAAGGCAATATTGGAAAGTTGTTTTTTAACAGGTTAAAAATATAAATGTAGATCTGTTTATATAATTTTCTTTCAGAAATAACCCCCCCCCCCACTAGATGAAAGGAAATATTGCACTTTCAGCTCTCATGACTAAGGTGACAGGGTTCCAGAAGAACCTTTCAAGATTATCAGGACAAGGGCTATTTCACCTAACTGGGACCATGTGGAGACACGGCCGGTCTCCAGGGGAATTCCCTTCGCAATAGCTCAGCTGTCAGGAGTGCAGCGTCCTCCAGCAGTGCCTGGCCCTGCCAAGCGTTGCCACTGCTCTCCGCCTAGTAGCACAGGTAGTTGGCTCCACTTTGGCTCTGCTCCTGCTCATAGTGGCCATGGCCTCTCTGCGGGAGGAGGCCTGAGTGGCAATGAGGGCTCTGGCAGGGCTGATCCCCAACTACGCCTAAGACTCCTACTCTGGGGAAGCTACAGGCACACTGAAGAATAGTGCGGCCACCCTCAGAGCTTACATATCCACAAACAGATGAAGGCTTGAGATTCTTAAACCTAAAGTCTATGGGAGTGTGTACTTCAGCAATTTAAGGACACTGGGACTTGGTCATTTGCCCTTTCCCAATGCCTTTTTTCAGTTCCAAAAAAAAAATTAAATTCTCCCGTCCCATGTGGACCATTATGGAGCCAGAGGCCATTCAGGAATTGTCCACCACCTGGTGGGGCAGTGTCACAGAGGAGCCGTTGGGGAAGGCAGGTGGCCTGTCTCGTCCTTTTAAGAAAAAGGTCAGTAGCTCTCCCTTTCCTTTCACAAAGATAGGACCTCGCCTCACGAAACGGAAGCCGTACTCTCTGAGAATGATCTGTGTTTCCTCCACCACCTGCAAATGAAGAACAGAGTAAGAGGGTTTAGGTCAGGGATGCAATCGAGTCTGTTAGCATAGGGGCTTTGTCCCAGGGAGCTGGGGGTTGGGCTGAGGAACATGGAACCCAGGACTACGGCTCCAGAGCCATCCAATTTCTCCGAGATATTCATTGCCCATGTGGGACATGGCCTACATACTTTCCCTCCCAGTTCTTCCAATCCCAGGCCTATTTTAGAGCTTTTCTGGCAGGCCCAGCTGACAGGAATTGCTCAGGAAAAATTAATGTTGATACAAAATGTCAGAAAGTCCCCCCCAGGGGGCTGGCTCATCTCCCCCAGAAGGTAAGCCTCAGTGTTGCAGATGAGTTAGAGGCTCTGCCCTATGGGCCTTCCTCTCTGTACTGTATGCTGATGCTGCCCCTGGGCCAGCAGCAGGAGGTAACAGTTACAAGACAGCACATGTTGTTCGCTCTCCTTTGTCCTGTTCCCTGCATCTGAGGACACTCAGCTCTGTTGCTAGACATACCTGAATGTTGCCCATCACCCCTGTGGACTCCATCCTGCTGGCCACATTGACTGTATTGCCCCAGATGTCATAGTGCGGTTTCCGGGCTCCAATGACCCCAGCCAGAACCCCTCCTTTATTCATACCTAGGGTAAGAGACATAAAGTTCAGCACAACTACATACCTACACACTGAGCCTTCATTACCTTCTCAGAAGCAACTGCTGCTCTTAACAGTCTGCCCCTATCCTCAGCACACACAACACCTGTTTTCCTTGTTAAATCATGTCTCTAAGCTACCAGAAGTCATGTCTGTTTACCCTCTCCTCACTAGGGCCTTAGCAAATTTTGGCTGCTCTGGTGTGCTGATGAATTTACTCAGGGTGGCAGTGGTCAGTTTCCCTAACACACACACACATACACACACACGTGCACACACACACACACACACACACAGAGCAGGAAGTGGCAGATGATGCTGATTCTCTTGAAAGGGCAGGATGGTCTGAAAAGGGTAAAGTCCTCAGTAGACACTACATCTTGGAAAACTAGACAACAGACTCTTCCCATGCAGGCTGGGCTTCACTATCAGCAGGGCCAGGTCTAACTTGACCATTTCATCGCTCAGTTTCTGATGTGATACCAGAGGATGACTGCTTTTCAGGTCTCCACCCATTCTGTGTGTTGAAGCCACTGTTCCTTACCCCATGTGCCTACAGTCTGTGGGGGCCTGTGGTCTTTCATGCTGGTCTCAGTGCCAAAAGGGCAGGCAGCCTGAAGCACTTACCTATGCGCAGCATGAAGTTGTTGAAGGACTGGTTGTTGATGTTTGTAAGGGTGTCCTTCATGGCAAGTGCAAAGTCTGCCAGGTCAGCCAGGTGCTGCCAGCGCTCCTTGTCTGACTTCTCCTCCTGTATTGAGTAGTGGCAAAAGCATCAGGAGCTGTCCAGGCTGTGCCTGTGGCTGCAGCTGCTGCTTTCCTGTAGCAGCATTCTGTGGCAATTCCTACACTTAGTTGTTAGTGGCATTTTTCCCTTCCCACTTTAATTCCAGCGTGCCACTGTATAAAAAAAACTCGCACATCACATGGGTCCCACTAGTAGGCCTAGGGCAGACTAGGCCATGGTGGTGGGGAAGACAGCCTATCCAACTCTGTTGCTTCCTGCCTGCTGTGTATCTATTTGTGAAGCAAGTCTCTTCAGCACCCAGTTACCTGGTCTTCAGATTTTTGTGTAGTAGTTCTTATTTGGGTTCAAGTAATTTTTATAGATTTTTGAGGCACTTGCCAAACTTCATTCATCTCACTCAGAAATGGGAAATGAGCCCTGGAAACCTGGTGCTAAGCGCTGCCATTATGGAACAGTGGTCAGTGTGAAGCAGAGTGATGAACAGTGCTGGGCACCAGGCCCCTTAGCTCATTTCCCAACCTGGGAACCAAACAGTGGCTGCACAGCTTAGTATTACCTCAGCAAAAGGACAGGCCACAGCAGCCAGTGAGTTCCCAAGCTCCCCATTTAAGCTGTCATTGTGGGAATGGCTCCTGTTCCCTGTTCTCATCAAGTGTACAGCCTGAAAGGGGCTCAGTCACCACACACACTGAGCCCTCTGCAACCTCCCCTGTGGCACAGTGATAGGGTTTGTCTACTCTGCTGTTTCTCCACTCATTACTTTCTCAGTGAGCCTCTTCTGTGTCTGCACTGATGTCTTGGAGCCCTGTGCACAACAGCATATCAGCACAAAATAGCTTCCTGTTTTACCTATGTAATTTCTCATTTCCCACTTGCTGCCTGTCTTCCTCCCAGGCAGAATCCTGACCCCACTCCAACGCCTGTACCTTGCTGGAGCTGGTGAAACCATTGGTGTTGACATCTGGGGTGACTCCTGAAGCGGCCATGTAGGTGCTGCCAATGGTTTTAATCTTGGTGATGACCCGGAATTTAGGATTGTCTAGGAGCTGAGACCAGGGTTATGCAAAGAGAAGAGAGGCAGAAGCAAGGTGATGTGTGAGTCAACTCAGATCTGTCCGTTTATGAGAACCCCCAAAATGCAGCCTAGAGACTTTCCTAGAAAAGCTCACTACACCTGTCTGCCACATGCTCCTTGCCTAACTTGTTGAGGCTCAGTTTCCACCTTAAAACTGCCAGCTCTCCTGGGTAACTGAGTAAGAAATATACCCTGGTTTGGAGTACTCAGCAATGTTTAATGAGTCAGAGTTTGGGGGCCGGAGGAATCCTGGCACCTGCAGGTCTTGTTGGTTGGTCCTTATGTGATTCCTAGGCTCCCACACCCTCAGAACAAGCAGTTCTATGTGACTGAAGAGGCACAGATGTGACAGGTAAATGGAGCCAGCATAGTTACTCACTTCTCTGACTTTTATCCTGAGAGATGATCTACCTAGGATGAGTTAACTGACAGGACAAGCAGGAGGGCACTCACAGAGTCGAAATCTGAGATGATCTCATTGAGGAACCGCAGACACTCGATGCCACCATTGTTGATGCTTTCCTCAGTGTAGAAGTCAGCAAAGTTGGGCAGAGAGGCAAACATGACTCCAATCTCATCATAGGATTGGCTATACAGCTCCTGAAAAAGAGGCAGGGCCCAAGTGTGCACCTCCACACATGCAGTGCATACACTCAGACCCAGACTCCTCTCAGATGATCCCAATTTTGAATAAAGAGAGCATAGTTCATCACAACTTGGAATAAATGAAAAACAGTTCTTTCAGCTCTTGTAACAACCCAGCTCTGAGAAAGAGGGTTCGTGGAGCTAGTGACCCCACACTGCTTTCAGAAGATCACACTGACAGAAGCACGACACGGCCCAGTCCCATTCTCTGCATGGGGCCTCAGCTAAGGCTTCCTGAGCAGGGTCTACAGCTGTCATTCACAAGAGGCCCTTCTCCCTTCTGCTGCTTATGCTGCTGCTCTGGGTCCCAGGGCACTCCCAGAAGGAAGAACAAAAAACAAACAGCTGGGCTCCTGGCTCCAGCCAGTAGGGCTCACCCCATACCTCGTCTCTCTTCTTGGACCCAAGGAAATGCCGCGCGACATGCTCGGGCAACATGTTGGTGACCAAGGCCTCATTCCAGCGTCGCATCTCATATACACGTTCCTTCTGGTCGTGGACTTCAATCTTCCACAAGAACAATGTCCGGGCTAGTTTTTCGACCTACAGAAACAAGCATGGGCAAAGTGTGTACTCTACAGCTGGCAGGTTAAGGAAAGGTGGCAGCTGGGACTTATGTGGAAGATTTCCACTCAAAAAAGCTGAAAGGAGACAGGTAAATGGCAAGGAAAGTCACCCTTGCAGTTTGGCCCACAGCAAGTGAGAATCCCAGCCTTGGGTTACAGCTAAGATCCTGGAGTTTTTCATGCATAGAAGCCTAGGATCCTCATTTTAGCTTTAGGTCTGTCTCACAAGTGGCTGGGTGGGGGAGCCAGGATCTCCCAGCAAGGGGACAATTCTCATTTCCCACAGCTCCATTAACAGTGGCTGAGGAAGGCTGTACTTCCCCTGACACACCACTGGGTGGCAACCAAGCTAACATGGAATCCTTCCCTGGATACCACCCTTTCTCTTT
>PVKN010033935.1:0-11929 GCA_004027915.1 Capromys pilorides
CTTAAGTATATGTTGCTTATAAAAAAATACATAAACTTCAAGGGTCTTCAAACTAGGCATATCATATTGGAAAATTATATGAATATGCTTACCTCAAACTAAGGATTCTAGCATAAAAAGAAATGAACTGTCAGAAAAGGGTAAGTTATATTGTGATAATAAATATTAATCGAATGTTTTATTTATTGATTTGCATATTTAGCGTACAACAGCAGTCAGGACATCCATCACCATTTTTACAGATACCCAGAATGATTAAAAACTACACACAATTTCCAATGTTGCTAACCACTATGCTACAGAAAAGAAAAATAGCCCTAAGGACTCAGCATAAGCAATTTATTGCTTCAGTTTGGAAATGATAATTCAGCCCTCAAATGATTGATTAGAATTTTCCATATGGAACAGTTAGCAGTGGCTTAGAAAGGGGAGGAAGGAGAACAGAACAGGAGAATGCTTAACAATCAGCATTTTGACTGCCAAAGCAGCCTTCCTGAAACCGACTCTGAGGGCTGAGCTGGGGGAGCTGCCCGGACAAGCGATACTCAGCACTGATCTCCGTTCACCTCACCGAGTTCTGACAAACCTGTAACGGCTTCCCTCACTCTTGTTTAATTCTCACTCCTTATTCCCTAAGGAACGTGTTGCAGCCTATTCTACATCTCAACAGTTGTTTCTGGTGCACTCAACCAATGCTAGTTACAAACTGATTCAGACTTTGGGGACACAATCAGTTTGCTGTATGAAAGATTTTCTTCCTTTATTGTAATAACTGTCTAAATCTATATGACTTTTGTTTTTCTTTTATAGGGGCAAGAAAATACACATGTCTGCAAGACAGTATATAAAAATATACCTAGTTGTATTTTATTTGCTTGAGAGTTGAGAGTGATTTTACAATTCACGCATAATTATTTTTAGAGTTGATTTATTTTAAAAATATTATTTCATATTACTCTTTAGTGTAGAATCAGGCAAACCAAATCTTCATGTGAATGTGTTGCTTTGTTTTGCATCTGTGGGTTCATTCATGTGACAAAAAGCATACAAAAGTACTTTGTCTTCTAATACCTTTCATTCTTGTCATCCACAATGTATCTTTTCATTTTTTACCAGCGTTTATACTCATCCAGAACAAAGGTTACATGTACCACTCTTCCTCATACCTACATGTGGATACTGACTAATTTGGGGACAATATGTGTGAGAAAGTGGTATCATAACTTCAAGGATACACAATAAAGACCACACATCCTTTATCTTTATCCACTTCCATTCAGCCTCTTAATTTATGTAATAAAGATTAGCATCTGGCCACTGTGGACAAATATCTTAAGCTAGAAACCATAGAGGGAAAGCTCAGAATTACTTGATTCCGGGCAATTTCAAGCAACACAGCATTCATTCAATTCCTACATTTGTCCTTGTATAGCAAGGAAAATTATTTCAGCTCTTTTATGATATTGAAAGGACTGAAACACAACCAAACTCATTCGTAGACTTCATCATCATCCTGATACCAAAACTGAACAAGGTAACAAAAAATAATATGAACATAATTGAAAAAAGTCAGCAAGATACTGATATATAGAATGCAACAATCATTAAGAAGATCATATACTATGACCAAGACAGTCTTATCCTTGGGATGAAAGGAGGGTTTAGTATACAAAAATCAATAAATTTAACATATCACACAAAATTTTGACACACAAAAGGCCCTTGTCAAAAAGGGCAAAATTTCAAACTAATAGAAGTCATTTCTTTGTCTGTGAGACTCCATACTCAGCATTTAGAAACATAAAGGAGGACATGTTTATTTTAGCTTACAGTTTGCATGACACAAGGGCATGGGAGAGAAGAAGTCCTTATGGCCTGGCAGAAAGAGTCAAGGGAGAATCCAGGAGAGGAAGTATTTCCTTCCTGGGTGATATCCACCATGGCCAGTCTGTCGTGAGACTCCACCTCCAACCTCACATTGAGCTGTAAACTAATGAGTGCACTATCCACTAATGTGTATCACACCCCTCTGATGAAATCATCTCCAAATGTCCCGTCTACAGATGCAAGAGATATTGGAAAGGAGATAGGTAGACAGATCAAATGTAATAGTCTCTTCTCTTCCTGGCCTACAGAAGACACATATATACTCTTCTGTATAAAATGCATTTAGTCCACTTCTAAAGAGTGCCAAGTCCTAACAGCTCCAGCATTACTGAAAAGTTCTGCTTCAAAGTCTCCTCTGAGACTTAAGCCAAATTCTTTTTTTCTTTCTTTTTTTTTTTTAACTTAAGGCAAATTCTTAATTATAAATTCCTAAAAAAAATCCAAGAAAATTAAACGTTGCAGCATAAAATAGCACAGAACAAACATTCCCATTGAAAAGGGTGGAACAGACGATAAAAAAACAATCAAAGCAAAGCAAAACTGACCCTAGCAGGACAAATATTAAATCTCATAGTTCCAGGTCTAACACCTGAGGCAAATTGTGGTGAAAAGATGTGAACTCCAAAAGGCTTGGGCAGCAGCACCCTTGTAGCACTGCCTGTAGGTGCTACTCTCATGGCTTCAGTCTTGGACTTTGCTCACTCTTTGTGCATTCCACATTGCTGGCTTCTCCACTTTTCTGAGGTCTCCGTTGTACATTCCCTAGCTTCACTCTCATGTGTTGTCCTCTCAGGAGCGTACTTCCTGGCAGCCAAGGCCTTCTGGAATAAGACAAAAGTCTTCTTGACCTCATAACCTTTGCATTCTGAAAGACTGTAAGACTAGTACCAGAAAGACTAGGCCAAGGTGTGCTGCCAGATTTGTCTCCAGCTAGGTTTCCTTGTGTCATAAATACAGAGCTCTGTAACTGTGGATAGCTGTGCAGGACGAACTGAATCCCTGGGAGCAAATTCTCAAAGTATCTCTTCTCAAGTTAATGCCCTAAGGCTCTCTTCTCACTTCAAAGTCTTTCACCTTTGCAATTCTGAGCCTTCAAAAGGTGGAATCTTGTTGACTTTTCATATGCTCTTGAGCTGTTTTTCCTATTGTCCTGATGCAAAGTACTTGGCTTTTTTTAAACTGTTAATCTTGATAGCAACAAAGTTTTTCTCTGCTCTAAGCTCTTGTTACCAAACTCAAGTTTTAAAATCACTTAGCTGTGCTGTTTGCTCTTGATTTTCGGTACAAAGCTGGCTGAAAGCACCCAGTGCCAAACAAGACATAGCATAAATATTGGACTGCTTTGACATTTCCTCCTCTAGATCATTTAGACTATTAGTCTCAGTCTCCCGCAAGCAAAATGTAGGGGAATCTGCCAGAGTATAAAAACACATGACCTAGAGTCCCACTAATGATGGGACTTTGCTCTCACAGAAACTTCCTGATACTGGCATTTTCCATCTGTTTAGTTTTAGTTTTTTTGTTTTTTTTTTTACCTCTGCAATCTTGACTTACACAACTTGTAGGCTACCTCTCCAGTCAGCATCTCCAAATCTTTCCAAACTCTCTTCCCGAGAACCAATTCTAAAGGCTTCTGAACCACATGGTCAGATAGCATCATAGCAATGAACACATTTATTTGGTACTAAAATTTGCCTTACTTTCTTCACCACTAAGACAAAATACCTGACACAATTTAAATACAGTTAAGCACAATTCCTACAATTTAAATAAGGAAAGGTTTATTTTGGTTTGCAGTTTGTAGCAGTCTCAAATGGCAGTGGGCTTTCTCTAAGGTAGGATGGTATGGCAGAAGATAGCTGCTTAGAGCATGGTGGAAAAGAAACAGTGAGTCAAAGGAAGAGTCAGGATGAAAGCTATAGCCTTCCTGAGCGATGCCGCCATGACTGGCTTCCTCCAACCAGCCCGTATCTCCCAATATCACATTCACAAATTCATCTGTGGACTGAAACATGACACATATCACACCTCCATGATCAAATGCCCCACTTGTGAGTGCATGAGGCTTGGGGGGCCTTGCTTCTTCTGATCAGATCCCTACTTTAATAACAAGTCCAGATACACCTCATTAATCTAGTCATCTCCCCACAGCTCCACCTATAATGCTTTAGTGTCACTGGGTATAAAATATAAATAAAACGTAACACCATTTTTATTACCCACCACCACCACTACACTGAAAGCATTTTTTCTAAAATCAGGATAAAGACAAAGGCAATCATGCTCATCCTTGCTTCTTAGTGCATATTGGAAATTTTTGCTAGCATAACCAGACAACACAGAAAAATAAAAGGTATGTGCCAGGAAAGGAACATGTCAAGTTATTCTTATTTGCAGAGGAATGACGCTTTACATAGAAGTCCCAAAAAGCCCCACCAAAAGATTCCTAGAACTAATAAACAAATTAAGCAACATAGAGGGATACAAAATCAATACACAAATATCAGTAGAATTCATGTAGAGCAACAATGAATCTGCTGGAAAACTCAGGAAAATACTCCCATTCACTGTAGCTTTAAAAAATTTAAATAACACAGAATAACCTAACCAAAGAAGTGAAAAACATCTATAATAAATCTTAAATACTCTAAAAGAAGAGATTGAAGAGGACAACAGAAAATGAAAAGATACTGATGCAGGAGGATCACTGCAAGTTCAAGATCAGCCTGGAAACTACTGGAATGAGCACAAAAGAGCACAGGGCTGGCTTGCACTGCACAGCGAGACCCTGTCTCAAAAGAAAAAAAAAAAAAAAACGAAAAGAAAAGTATTTTCCATTACTGAATATTGCAAAGTGGTATTAAGAAAAATATCCAGATTTAATATAATCCTGACCAAAATACCATTTGTGGAACCAGAAGAGACAAGAATAGCAAAAGCAATTCTATAATTCATCATAATGAAAGCAATTTCAAGACAAAAGGAAAAGCATCATGTTCCTGGACTTTAACATGTAATGATTTATCTGCCTAACAACTGTACAGACTTACCACTGAGGTATACCATTCAGATTTACAACTGATTTTTTGTATAGACTCCTTTTTATAGAACTTCAAAGACTCTTTTGCACAGTATGCCTTGTTCCGATAGTACCACAACTTTTGCTGATTGTACTGTATAGTAGTATGGTTTATGTTCTGTTATACATTACAGTTCTGCATGTAAGAGCTGCAGAGTGCTGCAAATAAAAGCAAAGCCATCAAGTTGGAGTTTCCTTTTACCATTTCTTTGTTCTGAAAATTACAATGCCCATGCTATGTGCAATTCCTCATTTAGTGATCACTTCACTTAACAACTTAGCTGCTGGAACAGGACTGGTTTGTTAAATGAGGAATATGTGTATTACAAAGCTTTAGTGAAATAATAAACAGTATGACCCTGGCATTAACACAGTCATATCTATCAGTGGAACAAAAACGAAGATGTGGAAATAATCCAAGGCATGTTCAGTCATCAAATAGTCAACAATAGAGCCCAGAAACACACAGGAGAATAGCACAGCCTCTTTTGTTCAACAGGCTATGTTTGCTGAAAAAACTGGCTATCCACATGCAGAAGAATGAATCAAGATCCATATCTCTTTAACTAAACTTGAATCCAAACAGACTACTAAGATACAAATAAGAAATATTGTGCAAGGTGTGGTGGCTAATGGCTGTAATCCTAGCACTTAAGAGGCTGAAGCAGGAGGATCACTGTGAGTTTCAGGCCAGCGTGGGCTACACATTGAGTTGAAGGCCAGCTAGCACTACACAGTGAGACTCTGTCTTAAAAAACACATATACGCACACATATATACATATATACATGCATACATATATACATACATACATATGAGCATAATGTACAGGAAAAAATAGATAAAATTCTTGAAGACAAAGCTAAGGCAACTTCATGAGCAGAACCACAACTGGACATGACATATTACCAAAAATCAACAATGTTATTAGATCTAATTAAAAAGCAGACAACCAACAACATGAAGAAAAACCATACAGAATGAAAAAATATTCTTATCAGCTATTTCTAGGACAGGAAACTAGTATCTAGAATACATGAAGAACACTAGGGGCCGGTGAGATGGCTCAGCTGTCTAAAGTGCCTGCTTAGGCAAGCTTAGGCAACCGCAGGGACCACGGTTCTACACCCGGCACCACATGCTGTGCCAGCCCCACCCGAGGGCAGGCTGAGTCAGCCATAATACATATATATTATGTATGTATACATATATGTATGTATGTGTGCATGTATGTGTTTTTTGAGACAGAGTCTCACTGTGTAGTGCAGGCTGGACTTCAACTCAATGTGTAGCCCATGCTGGCCTGAAACTCACAGTGATCCTCCTGCCTCAGCCTCTTAAGTGCTAGGATTACAGCCATGAGCCACCACACCTTGCACAATATTTCATATATATATATACATCAGTAAATATTAGACTCTCCAAAATAAAAAAACTGAATCACAAAATAATCAATTGAAATGAATGGATACTTTTCAAAGGCAGAAGTACAAACTGCCACTACATATTTGAAAAATGTTCAGAATCTTTGTTCATCAGAAAAATGCAAATCTCCACAACAAAGAGACTCTTTTGCACTCCTCATACAAAATTAAACAAATGCTGGTGAACTGAACAAATGCTGGTGAAAAAGGAGTCTTCTACATTGTTGGAGGGAGTTGGAATTAGGGTAACCTCTAGGATAATCAGCTTGGCAATTTCTCAGAAAATTGAAAACAGAGATTGCATGTACCTTGCTCTCTCTTTTCTGGGTGTCTCTCTGAAAATTTTAAAAGCAACATGTTACACTGATATTACATGCCTATGCTCACAGCAGTACAGCTCATAATAGCTAAAACTTGGAAGTAAACTGTAAGTCCATCAACAAATAGTGAAAATATGGACACAAAAACATAAATATTGCATACTTTCTCTTATGTAAAAGTCCAGCACATATATAGTAGGGATAAATTAAAGCTAGATGACTGGAAAGGGGGGGATAGATTTTGTGAAGATGGGAAGAGGACATGGGCATCAGGGGAGATAGGGAAGGGAACAAAGGGATCTAGATGTGATATGTACATGTACGTACGCTTATCCCCCATGATAAGCGTATTTATTATGTATTTCAAACATACACTAATAAACATGTTTCTTTTTTAAAGAACACTCATGAAAACATCCCGTACTACTTCAGAAAACAGCAAGAATGATGCAGTAAATATGTTCACTGAAACAGGATCCTTTAAAGGAAAGTGAAGGAACACATCTTTCATTGTAATTTTATAAATTTAAACAGTCACTGAATCTATGAACTTAAACCCATGCATTCTCAAACTTTCTTTTTTTAATTTTTATTTTTTAAAGAGTACAAAATAGTATTAAAATGCAAAACTTACAAATGATACAGAATTTCACTAAACAAAATCATGTGAATTTCACGGTAATTTATTGTATGGTATAATGTTGTCTTCAAATTAGTTGTTTATATTACCAGAACATGCGCGCAAAACTGGAAGATGAATAAAAAGAAATACATAAGAAATTAAGAAGAGGAAAAGGTAAAAGAACTGAAAAGGGAGACAAAATAAATACAGATCATGAATCTTTTCTAGGGGAAAATCGGATCATCAACAAAGATTATTTCACAATTACCATGACTTTATCAGCTTTTTATTTTAACTATAATGTTAAACAAAAGTGCTAAAGAAAAGAGAGCAAACATCGCTTACCTTTTGAATTTTAAAAGACATGAGTAAAACAGTGGCCGAAAGAATTTAGTCTTTTCCTCAAGAAGAAAAGAATTTGAAGAATTCTAAGAAAAGGAAGACACTTATTTTAACCTAATTATTTTTTCCTCCTTTAATATCTGAGTGTCAGCATTTTTGCCAAAAATGGATTGGCTCTATAATTTCTTTTATTAATTTTCTACTTCTGATACTTTTAAGCTTCTGGTTGTCTTAAAATGTTATTTTATCCATATTTAGTGAAATAATTTCTTGTATACAGTTGTTATTGAAACATTTTTTCCCTTCACAACATTAATTTGTACTCTGCGCCTCTGTCATTAATGAAGAGAATCGCTCATTGTCTTGTCTTCCTCCACCTTATAGCCATGTTCTTTTCAGCGACTACTTTAAGACAGAGTATATGCCATTTATCCTGCTAAAACTTTGTCCTGCCTGAATTTCATACAAATTCTCAAAGCTTTAAGTTGAAATTCACTTTATCTTTTATCACTCTAAAACTCTATTAAAATTACTGTGGATCACGTAATAATACCCTACAGATCACTGGTTCTTTCTTTTATTCCTTTTCTGTTTTCTTTAGACTGGGTAATTTCTACTGATACATTTTCACTTACTATTGTTACTTTCTTAGTTTGACTTCAACCTGTTATTACTCTCATCCCTCAATCTTTATACTTCAGATAGTATTTTAAATTTTTATTTCGTTATATTACATAGTTTCTATTTCCCACTTTGGTGTCTCACCCAGTCACACATTACGTTCATCACTTAATAAAGGCATTTAGTTTTCAGTGCTTTATGAGTTTTTGTTTTCTATTTTCTCTTCATGATACTGAGGATTGAACTCATTTTAAAGACAAAAAGCAAAGTCATAATATCTATAAGGTCCAGTATCATCTGATACCATGTAATTTCAATATTTTTTATTGGCTCCTTGCCACTGTTCACTAGACATATTCCCCCATCAGATTCTTGGCACTGACTGCAGTATCTTCTCGGAATTCATTTGCTGCACATATTATATATCTAGAGAGAAGTGAGCAAAGGGTTAGCGAACCTTTTTTTTCTTTACGTAGGAGATTTTATTTTTCATTAACTGGTAAGATCTATACTTTTTAAAATGTGAAAAGGATAAAGTTATGAAGAAAATTACTAGGCAACATGGATACTTGTAAAAACGATCCCTAGTGAGTGGTATGTTTTTATTCTGGTGGGTGAAAGGAAACAAATTATGACTTAACATAACCTCATAAAGGCATGACGGCTTGAGTGTCTCCGTGTGCCCTAACTTGTGATGGCTCTTTTAACTGAGCATGGACCTCAAGGCACCCTGGAAAGTATGTTTATGGAGATGTGAAAAACATTTGGCTCGCATAGGTGCACAATTTTCAGACCAAGGCTGCTATCGTGCCTGCATCTCACTTCTGTGCCCCTTGCAGACAGCTATGAAGAAACGCACTAGAAAGGAAGACAATTCTTCAGCTTCCAGTCTGTATTCGAGTAGCCTGGAGCTAAAGGTAGCCTATCATACTCTGTACATATTAACATCTAGAGGAAGCAGAAAAGATCCTTTTGCAGTTTGACTCCACGACACTTTATGCACTGCCTACATATTGTGGATAATATGGTCAGTCAGTATTGCACTCGATCTGCATCTTATTTTGGTCATGTAACTTCATAGACCAAGTGATTGCTATTTTTGATTGCTACTGGATAAGATTTCTTTAGGTGTTATCTTATTTTTGCCTAACTCTGTCCAAACTGGTGTCTTTCATAGGTTATTACAATTGTCACATATAAAAATACTCGTCATTTGCACTTTTTTGTTTCATATAATGGAAATTCTATTTAACAGGTAAGTTTTTCACTTACTTTTTTTTTGGTCAGTGGCTCAGCCCACCCTGGGCCAGGACTGGCAAGGCATGTGATGCCAAGGATCCAATCAGAGTCCGTGTGCCTTGCCAGAATTTGGCTAGGGAGGCGCTTCAGACCCGAGTTATCTTGCCAGCCCCTCACTTACTTCTTAAACTTGTATATGCTTCGATTGAAATGTTTCTATCCTGTCAGAGACAGGAAATCAGAAACAATGAGAGTGAAGGAGAAAATAATGATTACTTGAATATTTCATTAGGTGCTTTTATCTTATACTACTCCCTGATTAAAATATATGCACACATACAAGGACACATTATCGTCATCACCAATGTCATCAGCTAAAGTGCCTACATGGCAGAACTTTCTTTTGTTCTCTGTTCTGTTATAAATATCAAGAACATTACATGACTTGCTGTGATGGATTAATTTTATGTAGAAACTTGACTGAGTTCCAGTACCCTTATATTTGATCAAATGCTATTCTGGATGTTTCTGTTACTGTGTTTTTTGGAAAAGATGAGCATTTGAATTTCTAGAATAAGTGACACAGTCTGCCTTCCCTAGCGTGGGTGGCTTTATCCAAGCACTTAAAGCCCTCAGCACATCACGAAGTCTTATATTCCTCTGAGTAAGAGAGGATTCCTCCTGATGGCCCTTTATATGGAACAACTGGTTTTTACTGAATTTAGAATAACTTTTCATCGATAGATCATGCTGACTTGAGGCTGAAACTATCTGTTAGTTCTCTGAGGCAATTCTTCACCAGTACAGCCTGCAGGTTGTGTACTTGTCAGCCTCCATAATTCTTAAGTCAGTTCCAAATGAATACATACTATCTCCTACTGGATGTGTTTCTCTGAAGAACCCTAATATAATACTATGTAATATTAGCAACAAGTACATATTGCTAAGAGATTCTATTTCTGTGAGTATTCCACGGTACTTTTTTTTTTTTCTTTATGCATTTAGGACAGGAGATACAGGGTCTACAGGGTCTTACTATGTAGACTGGACTTGTAGTGATTTTCCTGTTTCAGCCTGCCAAGCGCTGGGATTACAGGCGCATCACCACACCCAGCCTCAATCACTGTCTCAGTGTGCCTTGGAGGTGGGGCCGGCACGGCATGCTGGGGATAGCACCCCGGTCGCTGCCCTCTGCTGAAGTAGGATAAGCTATCAGGCCGGCCTCTTTTTTTTTACTTTTTTTGACATTTTAAGATATTAATATATTCCTAGATCTACTTATAGTAAACATAGGTATAAACAACGTAAGTACAATAATTTTGAAATTGAGACAGAAAACTTTAAGAGAAAAATAGGGCTTATACATAAATGAACTGTTATTTCTCTGAGTTAAGAAAAGTTTTTAGTGGAATTTCCTGGAGCTAGTATTAAAAAATAAGATTTATGATGGCAGAAATGTGGAGAAAGGACTAGGTAGGATAGAAAAGGAAGAAGACTGATGTAAGTAATTGATGAATGTTTCTCATGAATGAAACCTAGTGGTGAATATTACTTTCATATAGAAAAAAACTGTATTATTAAACTTAAATATGAAACAAAGGAAAATAATATTGAAAATATGACAATTTAATATTCAAAACATAAGTAGTATAATGATGATTAAAAAAGAAAATTTATGATCTCAGTAAATATTGACATAGCATATAGTAGAAAATTAAAAGTGAAAGAAAATAGCCAACATAGACAAATATGCCAAGGGCAACTAACAGTCAAAATTAGTTGAGGCAAATCAACACTAAAGTATAATTTTTACTCACAAAATTAACAAAAATTGTCCAATAATATATAACTGAAATTACTACAGTCCCTCTGGAGGGCTACTTGGCAGAAGCCCACACTACATTTCTGTGAAAATAAGCGTTAATTAAAAGGAACAGAATTCTTATGTGAATAAACCAGTGAAGACAGAAGTACATCTTATTGAGGGTCAAAACTTCTATATACAGTTTGTACATATACATTTGTCTCCCCTGAGAAGTCAAATTGAGAAAAGAAAGTGATCAGAGCTTTCATTTTCTTAAATGAATTTAATTTTAATTGTTACATAAAAAATAAAGTGTACATAACATTTTAGAACTATGTGATTCAATATGCAGCAATATTTAAATCAGATTTAGTATAGCTGCTATACATGAACACATATGACATTATTTCAACAATTAAAATATTTTACACATCATTGAAATAGTATATTTTGAATCTACCCTATGATGTGACCTAATGAAAAAGTATTAGCATAATCCTCCATGGCACAATTGCCTACCTAGCAAGTGCAAGGTCATCAGTTTGAACCCCGGTCCTGCAAAAAAAAAAAAAAAAACTTTCTTCTGTTCAA
>PVKN010033936.1:0-11923 GCA_004027915.1 Capromys pilorides
TGGACGTGAGCACTGAGGCATGTGGGTGGCCCCTGGGCACAGTGCTGGCACTCCCCAGGTTCACGCCAGTGGCCTACAGCTGCGATGGCCTTCTACCGCCAAGGCCAGCTTCCTGCCTGGTTTCTCTAAACTCTTTTCCAGACCTGCTGTAGAGGACCTGGCAACTCCATTGCTCCTGCCCTGGAAGTCCCAAGGAGCTGTCCTGGAGAGGCCTGACCTGTCCTCGATGCCCGGTTATGCTGAAGAAAATACACCCCGAACAAAACCTACCACAGGGCACAGTGCCAAGGTGGGTTCTCATGGGAAGGGCTGGGGTGGGCAGCTGTCCTGCTTATGCCATGGGAGTCCAGACGCAGGGGACAGCAAGACAGGGGCTCTGCAGCCCAGCAGTGTCCTCCCTGCTTTCTGCCCACCTAGCTGTGGCAGCCACTGCTAACACCAGCCCCAGCCCCAGCCCCATGCAGCTCTCTCTATGTCTGTCCTGGCCTCTGGGAGCTCGGCTTCTCTAGCCCCATAGCTAGGATGCTTTTCAGAGGACTGGCCTGGGCTCTGTTTCAACCTGGTCCCCGTCTAAGGGATGCAAGGTCGGCCAGGCACAGGAACCCCAGCACTGGCCAGCCAAGGCTGATAACAGTGTCCGTCCTGGAGACTCAAGGCCCAGGGAGCAGGGGCTGCCCAGGCAAAGGTCTCAGCTGTCCTGGAGAGGCCTGGGGACAGCAGTAGGGTGAGCCCTGGCCCCTGGGAAGTTCACCCAGCAGCCCAGGGCTCTCTGGCTCAATTGGATGGCCAACACAAGTCTTCCCAGTGCAGCTCTGCTGGGGGCCCCAGGCTCGGAGCACCAAGGCCCCCAGTGTGACAGCTGTGACTCTGATGCCAGCACCTAATGCCGACAATTGCTAGGCACTGCCCGGTCAGTCCTGCTGGGCACTGGCCTGTCCACTCGCCTTCTTCAGCGGCTGGCCTCTGGGGCTGCCCAGACGTAGCGCTTGCTCTAGTGCACGCTTGCCGTACGTAAGGACCACGTTCCTGTGCGCGGTGTGTGCGGCACTGTAGCGGTTGATACGTTGTGTCAACTTGGCTGGATGACTCAGCGGCCTGGCTCCCTGTTGGTGGGAGTCCCGCCCCGGGGTACAATTGGTTCCTCCCTGGAGCAGGATCAGGGCCTGCCTAGGATATGATTGGCTCCTCCCTAGAGCGGGATCAAGGGCCCATGCTGGGATATGATTGGTTCCACCCTTGGGCACAATGGGCCCACGTCAGAGTGACTGAGCACAGAGACTTTCTAAAGGGCTGAGGAAGGAGTCAAGACGTCACTTCCTCGGAGAAGCTTCAGTCTTCGCAGTCGGCCTGGACTTCATCGTCTGGCTTGCAGCGCAGACTCTCCAGCCTCCAGCTTGGATCTTTCGCCATCCGTCACAGACTCCTCAGTGTCCAACACAGACACTTCAGTCTTCTATCGCAGACCCGTCAGCCGACAGATAGAGACTTACACGGAGCACTGCAGTGAGTTTCAGACCTCGGGACTGAATTCTCCAGTCCAGCGTGCAGACGCCCTCTGCACGCTTCCTCACCTGACTCTGTGGCTGACTATTGTAAACCAATCTTATAACTCCTTACAGATTGTATATTTTGTGCTAATATCCGTTCCTTATAACTTTCTGTTTCTCTAAGTAAAACCCTGACCAATACAGGCACACGCACACCCGCACCCCTCTCCTCATCTCCCTCCCCCCACCCCTACCTCTCGCTCTTCCTGTTTGCAAGCAGATCTATCTCCCTGCCTGCTGCTGTCCACATTTTATTGGGCTCTTTACTTACACTGTGGGTTTCTCACATCAAGAAACCACATCATGTTTAGGCTTCTGTGTGTGATTTATTACACTTAATATGATGGTATGGGAAGGAGAGACAGATAGCTCAGCGGTCTAAGCACCTGCCTAGCAAGTTCAAGGACCCAGGTTCAATTCCCGGCACTAAATGCTGCACCAGGCCCACACCAAGCCGGCCACCGAAACCGGGCGTGGTGGTGCTCGATGGGTGGGCTAAGACAGGAGGGTCGCTGTGAGTGTGAGCTGCGTGTGGAGACCCTGTACTGAATACATAAATAAATAAATCTTTGAAAAGCATAATATGATGGTCTCAGGTGGCACGCATTCCTACAGGCGGCTCCCAGTCACTCTCCGTGACGTCAGGAAGCGCTCCACTGCGGGTAGCACCACGTTTTCCTTCTCTGTTCACCTGCTGATGGACACACAGGCTGCTGCCGAGAGCCGGCTATGGTCCGCTGTGCTAATAAACAGCGCCGAGATCCCACCTCACTCCAGGGAAGCTGCCCACCATCGAGAAACATAACACAAACGTTGGTGAGGCTGTGGGGAAAGAGGAAGCCCGCTCTGTGGCCAGGAGGGGTGTGAGCTGGGGCGACCGCATGGGAGTCCGTAGGGGGATGTCTCCAAAAACTGAGACAAGAAATCTCGCCCCACCAGGCTCTTTCCCTTCTAAGTTTCTCTCCAGATTTAAGACATCAAATTCCAGTGGTTGGTAGCTTTCTCTTTTTTTTTTCATTTCATGTTTGTTTATTTTCTAAAGAGAATGAAATATAGTAAGATGAGACATTAGAAACAATACAGAATTTCAATAAACAAAATGTTGGGGATTCAACAAGAGTTATTACACTACACATTGTTAGCTTCAAATTAGTTGCTTCAATTGCCAGATATAAGCATGAGTAAATAGACCAAAAAAAAATCAGAAAGAAGGAAAAAATTAAGCATTAACTGTTCCTTTCAATAGATCCGTAGAAATCAATAGCATAATTACCCAAGATATCCTGTATATACATATATATATATTTTTTTCCTTTCTTTTCTCATTTCCCCCTGTCCAGTTGTTCCCATCCTTTGAACAGTTTCTTTCCCCTTCACAGCACCTATTGTGTGCTTCAGGTTTTATTAACCCTTTCAGGTTCTCACCTTGGTGAGACAGTCTGATGTTTACACGTCGGGTCTGATCTAGCTCACTTATGAGTATGATCTCTGGTTCGGTCCACTTACCTAGAACAGCCTTGTGCTTATTTTCCTTGATTGAGTAGTACTCCGTTGTTCAGACGCACCCCCTTGTCTCTCCATTCCTCAGCTGACTGGGCATCAACAGCTTTTCGTGGGGCAGCCTGTGCTGCACACTGCCGGGACAGGGCTCCGAGGCAGCTCGCAGGCCCTTCAGCACCCTCACTCCCAGAGATACACATCACAAGCAGGCTTCCAGGCCACCAGAGGGAGGCTTTGCTGCCACAGGGTCCGTGTGGCGGGGGGGCCGGGTCTGCGCGGACCGACAGAGGGAGGATGTGGCTGTGAATGGGACCCACCTGTCTCCCGAGCAGCGGAAACTCTGTGTGCTTGCCTCAGGTCTGACATGCCCTGGAAGTTTCACATGTGCAGAGGCAGGAAGGCTTTGGAAGGCCACCAATGTGACTCCTGAGTGGATCGATGACCATGGTCCTCAGAGGAGGGGCCTGGGTGGGTGTGGTCACTTGGGCATGACCAGGAACACGCGCTGCTGTCCTCCCATCTGTCTCCTGTTCCTGTCTGCTTCCTGGCCTCAGGAGGTGAGCAGGTTTCCTGCGCTGTGCCCGCTTACCATCCGGTTCACCACGGACAGAACCCCTTGAAACCAAGAGCCAAAATCAACTTCCTCTCCTCTAGGCTGTGAGCGACGAGCACTGCGTTCTGTCGATGAGAAAGTGATGGTGATCCTCTGGGCAGTGTTCAGACCCAGAGAAGGCTTCGGGGAGCCTCAGGTCCCTCCTGTGGCCCCCATGCCCCTGCTACGGACCACCTCGTACAGGCTCCTCACACGGAGCTGTCCACCTCCCACGTTCCTTCCTTCACCCCGGTTCTGTCCCTTTGTCAAGGCCGTGACGTCCCCTACTTGTGCTTCCTGACACCCCTCTCCCTCAAGGCCATCCACCAGGACTGGAGCCCCGGCGCACCCTGGGGTCCTTCAGCAAGCTGGCGTTGAGTGAGCCACAGCTCTGTCCACGAAGCCGACAGGCATGTCGTGGGACTGGCTGCTCCTGTGTGGTGAGGGCCTGGCCACCAGCGCTGCCACCCGTTCTGAGCCCATTCACCCTGAGAGATGACCCCAGGGAGAAGAGAACCCCCACACTGAGGATGCATCGCGGGTAAGGGCCTGCTCTGGCCTCCCAGGAGCCAACCGGAAGGACACGGGGTGCCACGGCTGTCGGGGGTGAGAGCCTCACAGCTGTGAGCTCACCTCGTGCGTAATCAAGGCAATTGCATTCTGCAGGCGTCCGTCACCCTCCCCGAGAAGGGCAGGGTCAGGCGCGTGGCCCACGTGGTATGACTTAATGAGAAGGCTGCAGAACACGCTGGTATCACAGATGTTCCTTTTCAATGAAACAGATTAACATGGTGTCACCCGCCCTCATAAGCGTCGGCTCATCGTGGGTGATAAATGACCCCCCAACTGGCACCCGCGCGTCTCGTAGGTGACTCTGCGGACCTGGCCCTTCCAGTAATTGGTCCTCACCACCCCCTCACTCCGCGCGTCCCTCCGCTATTCATTTTCACTACCTAACGTCAAACAACCTGAGTAAACGCTTTTAAAAATAAGAAACTCTGGCCTATCCCTAATTAGACCATTTGAAATCAGGCTATATTAGGGTGGGACTATTTTTACGCACCTCACATCTTTGTTCTTTACTTAAAAACTATTTACAGCGCTAATTCCTTAGACGAGGAAGCGCGGTTTTTATTCTCCCATTAAACCTGTAACACATTTGTCTCGCTAATAATAGAGGAGAAAACAGAGACCTGCAAGACCCATTGGCCTCCTTCAGGCAAAGAAAGCACATAATTCCAGGGTAGCCGAAGGCGGCGGCCTGCCTCCAGGGGTGGCCTCTGGCCCCACGGTCCGCTGGCCTCACCCCTCCAGCCTGTCCTCAGGGCTGGGCTCCCCCTCTCTGCTCAGAGCCCCGGACATGCTCCGAAAGCCTTTCCTCGTTTAGCGAGCATGCGCCAACACAGCCAGCGTGTGAGCGGGTTTCCCACCCTGACCCCTTCCAGGAGCTGACCCAGCACCACGTGGATGAGCCCTGGTGGCACAGGAAACGGTGCCTCTGAGCCTGCAAGGCTGTCGCTGCCAGGCGAGGCCACAGCTTGGCATGCCTTGGTGGCAAGCCCACGCAGAGGCGTGGTGGGCATGGAGCTGGCGCTCCCAGGGGGGCCTTCTATGGACACCCAGGACGGTGACCTCAGGGGGCCTCTGTCTCCCAGCCAGGCTTTAACGTGTCCCCACAGCGGGAATGGACTAGGACTGTGCCTGGAGCGAGAGGGGAGCCTGCAGACGGGGTTCCTAAATGGTAGGGGGGGACCAGGACCCAGGGCCTCCGGGGCTCCTGGAGCTGGCGCTGTGACCCCGAGCGGTGCCTGAGGCTGGACCTCAGAAAGGAGAGCGGCCCCAGGGTCACTGTGGGCACCGTTCCCTGCCCCCTGCTTGCTGCCAGGCGGAATTCCTGCTGCGCTGTCCCCATCCCTGGCAGCAAGAGGCCCCCAAGAGCCCCACTTAGAATCAGGGCAGGACCCTGAGCAGGGCCTGTCCCCATGGGGGTGGCCAGGACCTGGAGGAGGTCTCACCTATGGGGGAAGAGAAGAGAAAGGTGGAGGAATGCCTCCGTTCAGAAGACATCAGGAAAGTGTAAGCTGTGGGAAACAGTACAAGATGCTGTAGAAAAGCAGCACCCAAGAGAGGCTGTCACAGCCAGGTGAAGAATCTGTTTAAGGACAACAGTGTGGTCTTCATGGTGGATTGCTGATGGGTGGTCCGCTTCTTCCACCCAGCTGAATTGAACTAGTGTGGTGCTGGGTGCCGGAGGCCCACCTGAGGGCTGTTGCCAGTAGCACAAAGGCAGAACGGGAGAAGCTGCCAGAACGCTGCGAGGGGTGCTGTTTGGGGCAGCCATTGGAGCTGCTAAAAGCTGCTGGTTCCCTCGGGCTGTTCTGCTGGAGGACCTGGTCACGCTGGCTTTCCCGATGTACTCTGGAGGAGCTCTGGTCCTCATCTTAAGGTGCTTCCTGGCTCCAGAGGGGAAGATGGTACACAGCTCAGCCTCCTGGAGAAGCTTGTCACATCAGCTTTCCTGATGGGAACTCAGCTTCCCTCATCGCTGGAGGAGCTGGGACCTCACTGTCGCTGAGGACGCTGTGGTACCTTTGGGGGAGCTCTGGTGCTCACCTTGAGCGCCGCTTCCTGGCTCCAGTGCAGACCCCTCCGCCTGCTGGCCCGGATCCTTCATCCCCCTGGCATGGACTTCCTGGCTTCCACCGCTGCCCTTTAGGCCTTCCCAGCGCAGATCCATGAAACAGGACCCGGGTTCTCAGCTGGATTATTTAGTAGCTAGTGTGTGGACCGATCTCCTGCACTTGTTGTATACGATTCTTGTAGGATTCATTACTATAAAATGTGCCCTGTGTTGCGTTGTTCCCCTTGCAAGAACCCCACAGCATGACAGTCTTGGAAAAGCAGGAAAAGCAGGCATCATCGGATGGGCTCCTTGCTGAAGCTGCACGGAAAAAAGAAAGGCTCCAGGAGCCAGGAGGGAGCTGTGTTCCCATTAGGGACAGTGAGAGTCATTCTGCACGATCACCCCCTCTCCTGTCTCCCCTACACAAGCCGTGAAGGCTTCCAAAGGTAAGTGGAGGGTTTTGAATTAGATTTATGATTTTGTGTTATAGCGTTGCAATCACTGAATACTTTGGCCGGGGGAATGAGTCCTCTGAGGAGTTTCTGTTACTTCTTATGAGGAAGTTTGCTTCAATACGCAAGTGTTTTTGGATTATAAGCGTGTTTCCAGGAGGAATTTTGCCCACAAACTAAGATCTGCCTGTACCTGCCAAAGGACAGCCTGGAGACCAAAGCCACAAGGTTTGGAATAGACATAGTCAACCTGCCTGTGTGTCTGGCTCATGTGGCAGTGCGTTTAGAGGCCAGGGTGGCACCCACGTTGTTGAAACTAGTGTGGGAATGTGTCCAGGTTGCAAGAGATAAGACCCATATGCAGGAGCAAGGGACACTCCTATAAACTTACAAAATTGTTGGAAATGAAATAAAAATATCACTTAGAGTCCCATTAAACTTATCAAAGATGCACAGCATTTGCTCACTATAAACCCAAATCCATGCTGAAAACTACGAAACGGGCAGAGCAGGGGTCAGCAGCTCGTGCTGGGAGACGGCCACGTCTCTCCGGCCCTGTCTGGAGCCAGCTTGGCCCAAATCGCAATTTTGGTAAACATCCACGAGTCAATTTAAAATTAAACAACCATTTTAAAAGGTCAAGAGGAGAAGAAGGTGTCAAGGTGCTCTTGAAAAACTGATAGTGACTCAATCTTATTTGGAGACTTCCAGTAAAGTCTAAGACACATGGGAGTTCGCAAAAGAAAACCAAACAGGTCAAAGAACAGAGACAATGATTCTAGAGAAGTGTGCATGAGTGTGTAAGCATGTACAGATAAATGCACATGTATGTGTATGTGAACTGATTTTTTTAAAGGGCACCAATTCAGCAAAGGAAATTCTTCCTAGCATGCTATACCCCAATAGCTGGGTATCTCACTGTAGAAAATACTCCCCCTGATCTAGTACCACACATGAAAATCACTTGGAGGTCAGTGGTAAACTGCAGTGGGAAAGCTAAATCCACAGAGCCCTCGCTGGAAGCCAAGCCTGTGCCTTGGAAGTCAGGGTTTGCACCGAGACCTCACAGGACGCCAAGATGCGCTGCTCTTCAAGAGAGAAAATACCCCGGGTACCCCTACATGTGGGCCCCTTGCACGTCCAAGCAGCCCACCCAGCAAACAGAATCCTGAGTTCAGAATAAGATGTATTTGTGATATACAGTGACAAAGAGCTCACACCTGGATAGGCGAAGCTCTCCCACAGCTCAGGGACTTCCACCCACGTGTGAAAGATCCTGGAACCCACACAGCACGAGACCCCCAACACACAGCTATACAGTGAAGCCGGGTAGCACGGCAGTCACGCAGACCACGCAGATGGAAACCATGACCAGGAGCCCTGCATGCCCGCCATCCTGGGGGGGTGGGCGGGCAGGGGGCTTCCAAGCCAGCCGGCCATGGCGCAGTGAGGGAGCTGGACGCTGGGTCACATCACCTTGCCTACTGTGACAGACGCTCAAGTGACTCAGTGTGCATTCACCGTGTGAACCAGAAATGCCACTCGCAGCCTAGACCAACATGGGTGAAAGCGGGCCTCCGCCAGCACCAGGCCAGCTCATGCGCTCCGAGCAGCTCTGCTGAACCTCGAGGCCCTGGAAGCTGCCGCCTGCCCCCGGGCAAGGGGATGGGCAAACTGAGAGCTGCTTGGCGGGGTCCACTGAGGGGTGGAGAGAGGAAAAAGGAAGACGCTGCTGATTGCTGAGCAGCTGAGTCTCCAGATGGGACAGAAGGTGGATGTGAGTACAACAAGGTGGTGTTCGAGGACCAGCAGAGTGGGCTGTGGGGTGCAGGGACATTCTGGGGCGACCAGCAGCCCCCCATCCATCAGAGCAAGGTGCCACTGTCAGAATCCAGCCAAGTGTCCCGTTGAGGCAGCATTTTGCAGAGTGGAGATTACGCTTCCCTAAAGCCTTGTTAAAATCACCTTAAAGCAAACGGATGATGACACATGAAGAATGGGGAGCGGCCTTCCCAGCACGGCCGCGGCTGCCCACCCGAGCCCTGCGGGTTGTCCTCCTCGGCACCTGGCCTGCACGCTTTATCCCACCTGGGATTCCCCACAGAGGGCTTTGGTGGCCACCCTGAGGTCCTCCGCTGCTCAGAAGGTGCGCTGCTGGCCTGACGTGCCCTGGGCTTGTGCCACGTGCTGGGCCACTCTCCAGCTATTTCTGTAAACCCTGTGACAAGCGGGAACCAACATGAGGATCTCGATTCCTAGACAAAGCAGCAGGCTCAGAAGGAGGACATGAGCACCTCCCATCCAGAGGGAAGCCGGCCCTTCTCTTAGGGTGTAGATCTGAGGTGTCTCTTAGGGTGTAGATCTGAGGTGTCCCCAGAAAACCCTCAAAGGTGGGGATTTTAGAGGACACCTGAAGCATAGGGGGTGCTGGACAATCCCCCAGGAGATTCACCCACAAAAGCGGTCACAACTGCCTTCGCTGGGAGTACCCACCTCCTGGGGGGTCCCTAAGTTGCACCATGGAGGCGCTGGCTCCTTCCCAGCTCCCCCCTCCCCTCTGCTCCCTACCTGCAGCTTTGCTCCACCAAGCCCTTCCCCATGACGCCCCTGCCTTGGAGACAGGTGGCCAGGGACTGAAGGCCCCAAACCTTGAGCCAAATAAACCTCAGATCCTGTAAGCTGTGTGTGTCGAGTACAACACCCCAGTGACAGGAGAGCTGACCGATGCACCCCATGCAACGTGGAGAGTGCCGGCCCCACCCGTGGTGTCTCTTGCCTGCTCTCGTTGCTCCCTAGGAGCAGCTGCCCAGGCCCTCTGGGGCCTCTGGAGACAGCTGGAGAAAGGCCTGCAGCTCTGCAGGTGGGAGCAGAGGTGGAGGGGGTGCACAGAGGACCAGCTTCCGGGCAGCTGTGTGCAGAGCCAAGCTCCAGGTGGTGGGCAGGGCCCTAGCGTCATCAGGCCCTCCCTGGGGCCCTGAGCTTCCCAGGGCTTGTGTGTCCCTGTGTGGGACACAAAACTGTCCCCAGCCAATGTCCCTGGGCCAAGCAGTTGCACTGTTGGGTGCCCCTGGGGTCTTGATGACATCTAACAGTGGGCGCGGGTCTTCTCGGGGCAGGGAGTGCCCTCCCATCCCATCCCCTCAGAGCCCACCAGGCAGCAGCATGCCTGTCTCAGCACTGGGCAGTGGCTGCAGGGAGACTGGTGGCCCCTGAGGAAGAAGGGTTCTGGGGAGCCCCAGCAGCTGGTAGATGAACATCAGGCAGCCCCAGAAACACTGGTGACAGGTCTGCTGCCTTGGCTGGACAGGCCACTGCTGAACAAGCTGGAGGGTCACCTGGAAGGCCACCCAGGGGGCTGAGTCACCACGCCTCGGCCCATCCTGCCCATTGCTGCCACAGTCCATGGAAAGAAAGCAGCAGCCCCAGGCACCCTAGAGACAGCTGGCTACTGTCCCCGCCTGGGGACACTTTGGGACAGGCTGATGTGTCCCTGGGCCTCTGACTGCCTGTCTGGCTCTGGCCCTGGCTCTACCCCTGGCCTGTGCCTACCTGGCAGCCCAGATGACCAGGATGGCCTTGAGGATCTGAGCAGGAGCCTCTCAGAAGGAGGCATCTGGGACGGAAGAGTTCAAGGACAGCAGTGTTCCAGAGAAGCCCCTGCCCTGGCCGGGAGACACGAGGGGCAGCGGCACACCTGGCTTCTTACCAGAAAGCCATGTCAGGAGCCCAGCTCCCAGTGTGAACCCCGCAGGGTGGAGCAGCCTCCAGGCAGGGCTGTGTCCGTTGGCCTTGCCCGGGCACCACATAAAGAAAGAAGTGCCCTTCCACCCTCAGAGAAAAGGCCGTTTGCCAAGTCTAAGCAGACTTAGAACAGGAAACCTTGTCCTCCCACACGGCCCTTTTCCCCCAGCCCCTGTCCCTTTATCAACAGGAGGGACCCACCTGTCTTCTCAAGGAAGACAAAAAGACACGTGCTGTCTCCCTCAGGGAAGCCCAGCCAGTGCCTCTGGCAAGCACACCTGAGGCCGCGAGACCACACGTTCCACACCTCCAAGACTGTGCTGAGAACAGGACTTTGATCCATCTTTCATGGCCCTAAGACTCCAGCCATGCGCTCAGCCTCGCTGTCTGGAGAGCCAGTCTGTGGGACCCGCTGAGTCACGCACGGGGGACAGAAATGTCAAGACCGCCAGCTGGTAGAGGGAGGTGACAGCTTTGGTGACAGCTGAGCATCAGTTGACTTTCCTCTCTCTGCTTTGAAATGTTCTAATCACAGCCATCCCTGCAGGAAGAGCAGCAGTGTGTTTCTGGGTACAGCTCCCTGACAGAGGGTCACTCGTAGGATTTCACCACTAGTCCACAGTTTCCAGCAAATTCCAGAAGGTTCTAGATGCCAGTATGTTCTGGATGGTTCTGGCAAGTTCCTGAAAATTCTGGGAGGTTCCAGAAAGGGGATTCTAGCACTTTTGAGAAGGTTCCAGAAGGTTATATAAGGTTCTAGAAAATTCCAGCATGTTGTAGAATGTCCCTACAGATTTGAGAAAGTTCTGGAAGGTTCTGGCACATTCTGGAAGGTTCCAGAAAGCTCTAGAAGGTTTTTGGAAACTTCCAGAGGATCATACCAGATCGTGGAACATTCCAGCAATTTCCAGCATGTTCTGGAAAGGCTCTGGAGGGTGCCAGCATATTCTAGAAGGTTGTGAAAGGTTTTGGAAGTTTACAGCAGGTTCCTAATGGTTCTGGAAGGTTTTAGAAAGTTCTGGAAGGTTCCACCAAGTTCATAAAAACTCTGAAAGACTCTGACTGACCAGCTCTGGAAGTTTCTTATAGATTGTCCAGCTCATACACTGTCCAAATGACCCCAAAGCTTATCAGCACCAAGGCTGACAAGGACAGGAGTGCCGTGGCCACGGCATACGTCCTCTCCCTTCCCTCACTCCCACTCTGTGGCCAACACAGCTCTGTTTCATCCACGGGAGCCCCAGCTGCCCACCCTCCACCCAAGCAAGGCCAGATGCCCCAAGGCACCCAGCCGCTTCCTTCCTCTGCTGACCCTGGCGTCTGGACTTGGCTACCACCTGCCCTGCCCTCAGGGATCCATGTGGCCTCAGTGCCTGCCTGCCCAGGAGATGCAGCAGCTGTCCTGTGCCCATGAGCTGCGAGGAGCAGAGCTGGTGTCAGCTCTGATCCACGGAGTCCACTCTGCCAC
>PVKN010033937.1:0-11930 GCA_004027915.1 Capromys pilorides
ATTTACAAACTTTTTATTATGTAGTGATGCTAACTGATAGACTAATATAACTTTAAAATAAAGGATATTAATTATAGATTCCAAGGTAGCAATAAGATAATTGAAAAGGTAATGGAGTGTTGCAACATAGCTAATCATTACTGTCTGGTTGCAGCTATATTTTGCTGGCCTCTGTTAAGTTTTTTCCATTCCAATAATAGATATCAGGCATTTAACTCCTTCAGAGCCTTACTGAGAAACTTAGGAGTGAAACCAAAATGTTAATGGAACAATAAGCTAAATCAGTAGTTCTCAAATTCTAGCATGCTTGAGAACCACTGAGAGAGCTCAGAATGCATGATCCCAGTGGCCTAGAGCTTAAGACTCAGGAGGTCTTGAGTAACCCTGGGTGTCTGCACTGATGGTTTCCCAATGGCGTACAGAGAGCCAGTGATCCATGTGCAAGGGCACACCAATTGCCTCAGATAAGAGGCCCTGGCAAAGCCTCCTTTCTCTCCCTTTGCATCTGCCACAAGTACCAGTGTTGCATGCATGACAAGGTTAGAGCTCAAGTTCAAAAGTGAAAAAAAGAATCTAAGCTTCTCTATTCTAAATTTGAAACTAGAAGCCAATAAAATGCTGTAAGAATAAGTAAAATCAAAGCAAGATAGTCTCAAGTTAACTTTTTGTGAGGCTGCCATGCTACCTGGACATACTGTTTTAGAACTTATTTGATAAGACAGAGGCCATTAATCATGCAACAAAAATCAATAAAGTCATGCAAGAACAGCATATTTTCTTCACTTAACTGCTGACAAAAATAAGAACTTTGAAATAACTCAGCAAAACAGTCATAATAGGGGAATCGTGAAGGAAAGAAATGAGGGTAGAGAGCAAGAGAAAGAGAAGAGAAACATTATTGGAAATTTCTATTTTCCTCTGCTTTTTAAATGTCCAGGAGCAAAGGACAATTTCTGATGATCCCATCTGCTTAGTATTGGATCACACAGCATGAGAGCTAAAAGAAATTTCACTTTACAGAAAGAAAACTGAGGCTCAGAGACAGTGAGCAACACACCGAGGTTGAGGCAGCAACCCTGAAAGTCGAGGTGCTCTGGTGCAATGCCCCATTCACTGCACCTTGCTACAACAACTGGAAAAAGGAAGATGTACCACTTAAAATTAGGAAGAACTAGGCTGGCTGAAGTTTGTATTCTACATCTCCTCTTTTGTGGAACAGTAATGTAATTAGTCTGAAGGGTGTATGATTCTTTCCATACAATTATTCCAGAAATCAGTAGCACAAAAGCTATGATGTCATGTATTGTAAACTAAAAAGCACTACAGTAATCATGATTACTCCACTTGTAGATGTGATGTGTTCAAAGGACATGTTGGGATTTATAGTCAGGAAGGAACGAGGATCTAAAGACATCTTTATTCAAGATGAAAAATCAATAGCAAGTAACACCGGAAGACTTATGTTTCTAGCACTGAATGATAGGTACTGGTATCAACATTGCATAAGGGACCACATTTGTATGAATGTGTTTGGAAAACACAAAAGTGAACAGGTCAAAGCAGGAAAAAATTTGACTACATTGAGTCGCATAATACCTAGGTTGTTCCACAGGTTTCAGTGGGTCAGAAGAAAAGATCAAACATTTTGCATTAGTTACATCTTCCAGGGTGCCCCCAGGCTACCGTAGCTCTTTGAGCCAAGCTGTGTTGTTACTTCATTTGCAAAAGTTCTAGGTCAGTAATATCCAGACCTCAACTTTCAATGACTTATAGTTTCTGCAGTTATCAAGTGAGCCCCAAAGCTGGGTTTGGGGATTAAAATATTCATGTACGATTTGAAGTTTGACAATCTGACATCTCTGTGGTCCTTCCAGTTCATGGTAGCTGCATATGTAGGTCTACAGTCCTGTGACTGCCTGCTAATAATGCTGACCTGGGAAATCACTATGAAGCACCAGAAGCAAAATGGTGAACGTCATAGAAGGACCCAAAATAGCCACGGCCAAACTGAAATGGAATAAGGCAGACTCAGCCTGAATTAGCACTCATGATATACAGCAACCAAAACAGGGATTACTTGTCTCCAAAGTCTATGTTTAGCAGAATGTGCTCCGTCAAAAGTTGGAATGTGTGGTTATTTATAGAAAGCACTGTATGCATGGCCAGGACCTTTCAGTGGTATAAAAAAGCAAATGGAGAACCAGGGAGAGGAATTCGTTGTCAGTATCTATGAATCAATCCCCAGTGGTGAGGATGTGATTGTGTGACTTGCTGGGGATGTTTCTCCTTTGGTCATGGCTACAAGGAGGTGGTTCAGGGTAGCTGCAAAGGTACAGGTCAAAGAAAAAAGCATTTGCAATACATAAACAGTAAGGACTTAACTTTTATAGGTTTTCTATTTTGTACTTCAGAAGAAAGCTTCTTTCTTCCAAGAGATCTGGGTCTCACACAGGTCTGCTCATCTTACCATGGGCTCCACATGATGCCTTTCTGTGGCTGAAAGCAGCCTCCTGGGCGTGTGGCTTAGATGTAAAGTGAGTGCTGGTTGGGCTCCTCTTTGTGCCTCCGCTTGCAAGTATTGAGCAGAGCACGAACTGCATGCCTGTACTTAGTAGCCTGTACCTCACATAGTAAATGTTTCTGAAAGTGTACATACTAAAAAATGGGGTCTCATCATGACTCTTTAATTCCTTATAATAGGAGGTTTTGTAAATTGTGAGGCTCATGTTTTACATGCTCAAACCAAATATATGCAGCAATCTCATGATGTACTTTTTGTAAGATTTCATAGTGTACTTTTGGTAAGAATTGCCTCCTAATGAATTAGTTCTATAAATTCATGACTAACAGCAATATCATAACAATTATTATATAATAATATATGATGCCTCAAACTGAGCTTGGTTTACTTCTTCATGCCAGGGTGAAAAAAATCCACCTATATTTTCCGAATTTCTTCAGAGTAAGAACTTCAGTATCAGTTATCCTGTATAAATCTGTGGCACTGTAACAGATTTATTTCTTGTTACCTAATGGGCAGATAGGCCTTTTTGCAATATAGAAGATTTGACAGCTGGTGAAGGAAACAAGAAAGTGGGACTGAACCTGACAAATGACACCAAAATTTGTTTCTCTGCTCTGCCAGCCCTCACTTGTGCCATCTCTTATGGGGCTGCGTAGACTACGTTTCTAAACAGAGAGGCAGCTACCACATGTAGAACTAGAAGGCAGAAAGCATTTACCCCTTTCTCTCAGGATAAACTTGGACTTCACAGGTTAGTGAAGAATTTTATAAATAACTGTCTTGCTGAAAATGTTCTTGGTTGAAACAAAGTAAACCGAACTTGCATTGGTAACAGAAATGCAAGGCAGGGTGGGAGATAAGACTTGATGCCTAGTCATGAACTTTGACTTTTTTACTTTCTCTCAGTCTCCCCTCAGTCTATCTCTCTATCTTTTGATTTTTATCAATCAGCCTTAAGTTCTCTGACTGATGTCCTTAGGGAAATAGGACCATCAATCACTCTAAAGCTGAACAGCGAAGGGAGTTTCATTACTGGAAGGAGATGGACTTAGACATGGGTCACCCACTCTTATTATCAAAGGGAAGGACTCTGCTTGGCTTTATCAGTTGAAAGGGCCTGGCCATCACTCAGGCCAATCAGAGAAGATACCAGAGTGAGAGTGCTGTCTCTTACTGGGATAAGGTGAAGGAGTATTTGCCAGAAGGAAGCCATGAAGTTGTAGGCAAATAACAGCCACTATGCCCACTCTTACACCAAGAGAGACGGGGGGAAGTAGGCTCCAGTGTACTTCTTTATTTGATGTCAATTTACTGAACTCTTCTTTATGCCAGAAGAAGGTTGCAGTGGTAAAATATAGTTGTCTGTGTGCTCTGCAACACAATATGTTAGCATTTAGAAGAACAACTCTGAGTGACTGAGTTTACTCACATGAGGTTAAATCCAAGCTTTACCATTTACTAAGCTATATTGGGAAGGTTATTTAACCTCCATTAGATGCAACTCTCCTTATCCCCAAACTGTTTACCAAAAGTTGGCACATAGTCAGCTCCATAAATGAGAGCTACTATTATAAATACTCAAAAACATTCTGAGATGGTCTTGTCCCTATGTGTATATAAGATACCAGATTGTGATGATGAAGACTAAATAAAATTTTAATAAAAGTCCATATTGTTTTATATGGGTGATATGGGGGTTCTCGACTCCTTCTCTAGAGCAGTCCTCATTCTGCAGAAGGGGCATAAGAAGGCTTTGTGCAAGCAAGACCTAACCTCTTGATAATTTTCTGTACAAAATTCCCGCGTGTCCTAATTCCCGTGTGTCTGGACTTCTACCTCTTCCTGCTTGTGTACTAGTGTTCACTGCTTCTCACACTGTTTTGATGCACTGGATCCTGCTACCTTGTTGCTTCTAACTTCTTCTACCCCTGCCCTGCTGGCAAGTGCTCCTGACTCAAGCTGTTCCTGGGAACTCATTGTGAATATCAGCACCAACACTTCAGGGGAAAGCAAAGCTGAACAGAGGAAAGTGTGAGACAGAATATAATTTTTAGATTCAACTTGTATCCTTCATTTATTACCCTTTAGTTTTCCTAAAAACTACTGTCATGTAGTTTAGCTAAACTTCTCTATTTTTAAATTATGTTTTCAACTTTCATTCTTATACATAAAACTTTCAAATAAAGCACATCTATGTATGGGAGCAGGTTGTTCTGAGTAGAGAAGGATGGAACTTAAGTGGCCACAAAAAGCTCTTACAGGGCAGAAAATATATCCAAGGATGATGGCCAGCCAAATTTCAGTGGTGGCAGATTCCTATTAGGTAATCTGTGATCCAGAAGGCAGCAGAGAAAAACAGGTATAATAGATGAAGACCCAAAAACATGACCAACAACAACAACAAAAAAGCATGAACAGTGGAAAACGTTTAAGGACTTACTAGATTATTTGAGAATCAGGAAACTGAGAAAGGCTTGAGAATCAGACTTGAAAATTGGCAGACAGGAAACAGTTTAGTGAGCCTGAGGAAATCTCCTGATAGGTCCTGGGACCACTAACTGAACTATAAAGACTCTGGGCTCTGTCTGATGTATCATCTAAAGGCCCAGGAAAGGGCATCTGACAGGAGACACACAGATAAGTGGCTCTTTCCCTGTTGTCCTGGGATGTAGAATAAAGGATCAGGTCTCTTCTGCTCCTATGGAGGGAAATCCTTGGCTTCACCATCACCAGCATCACAGTAGGTAAGAGAGAGGTAATTCCCCAAGAAGAAAGAAGGTGCGTCCAGGAAATGGAGTAGGTCAAAGGCAGCTGCCAGAGTAGCCAGTGTCCTCTCTGCAGTCCCCACAGGACATCTTGGTTATTTCAGTACAGAAAAGTGAACTTTGTGTAGAAACTTCAATAAATAGGAGAACTGTTGGGTTGGAAAGAGGAATGGGGAAAATCTCCCACGCTCAGCCCTACTTTGGGTAGCTTTGAGATAACACTGGGGAACACCCATCGCTTTGAGAAACACTTTGAAAACCCCTGCTGAAGGACCTTATTGGGAGCAGTTTTTATAAGTTTGAACCTGGTATCAAAAGGCAACTCTTCCATTAGAGTTTGTAAGAGGGAACTATATGAGCTAGCATATTTATATCCTAGCTTCTTCTCATCAAACAGAGCTTGAATTCTCACTGCGAAGAAATAAAAATGCAAGGACAGGCCACCCATAAAAGTAAATATCTGCTTTTCAGATATTTGTCCCATGTTGTTATGTCATTTCACGTTATCCTTGAAAAGCTGGAAAATATGCTCTTCATTATTAATGTGTTATACTGAGGATTTGATAAGGTTAAGACTGGATGCCCTGTGTTGTTAGAGCAACTATTACAACCAGAAGAGAGTGGTTGCTGCGTAAGTAGCTTCGACTGTGAAGAACCTGAAGGCTGGAGGGCATGAACTCTGCAGTTACAGTGGTATTTTTCCAGCTCAAAGTGAAAGGGCTTTGCCTGGACAGAAAGGCAAATTGCCTGCAGCAAATGAGAATGAATAGGGGAGTTCAGGGGTGTCTGCATGATTAAAGCCAAAACATTACAACAGCATCAAAATTTACAGTAAACTTTTTCTCAGCCTAAAATGGTTGTCAGCATCTTTGAAGAGTGACACGCATAAAAATGTTAGACCATGTGCTTATTTAAAGACCCCATAGATCTTTGCCTTTACATTTAGACAAGTTTTTCCCAAGCTCCTTTGCTTAACTGCAAAATAAATCATGACTATTTAGAAGTTCCCTGGTGATATGCACTGGATGTCTGGTCCTCCGCCACAATGAGAGAAAGCTAAAGAGAGAAGGATGTCATAATATAACATCTAAGGCCAAAGAGAAGAGACACGGGAATGTTAGGAATTGTTATTACTTTTAAAATAGACTCAGCAAATTCAGCAAAAGTTATACCAAATCTGCAGCATTATTGTCAAACAGGATGTTTAATATGGGTGAGACCAAATCAGTAGTGTAGGGAATTTCCAAGCCATCTCACATTATGATCCCTTCACGATTTGGGGTATTGCTCATTTAGGGGAGAGACAGAGAAAATGTTAACACTAATTAACCCTTGAGGATACAAAGCAAGCCAAATATAGTTTTGAACAGTTTATATATGTACAAGATTAATTTTATCCTCAGAGAATTTCTTGTTGCACCTGTAAGCCAGAATTACTGGGTTGAATTCTTATATTTAGCCTATTTAGGAACATACTGAGATATTTTTAGGTCACTGAGATGATTTCTGACTTTTCCTTCCTGTTGTACCATCTACACAGGTTGGTGATAATTGCTTTGGGGGTTTAATAAGAACAATAGTCTTTTTCAATTGGGAACTTATACCTTCATGGGAAAGTAAATACATGCATGGCTATTTTTTTTAATTTTTATTTATTTATTTATTTGTTTTAAACTTTATTTATGTTATGGCTGGCTCAGCCTGCCCTGGGGGTGGGGCTGGCACAGCATGTGGTGCTGAGGATTGAACTGCGGTCCCTGTGATTGCCTAAACTTGTCCAAGAAGGTGCTTTAGACCACTGAGCTATCTCACCCATACATGCACGTTAAAATTCCAAAAACAATGAAAATATTTAAGGTGTGAAGCAGATATGCAGGAAGTACCCCAAGAGATGAGAGAAGAAAGAGGCATCATGAGGTAGAGTGGGCACTGGAAAGTCTGTTGATAAGGTAGGACTTTGGTTGGGTCTGTAAACACTGGTAAGATTCCTATTACCAAAAAAAAAAAAAAAAAAAATGGGGGAGAGCATCATGTTAGGCAAGAAGAAATCCATACACAGTAGGTAAGTGTGTATTAGGTAAACACCATGACATTAGTTGTCATAGCAGTCTCCAAATTTCAGTGATTTAATGTGATACAGCTTTATTACTCATTCACATCCCAGTCTGATGTGGAGGTGTGACAGCTGGGTGGGGAAGATAGGAAATTTATCTTTGTTTAATCACTCAGAGCCTACCAGGCTCCCTTTGCAAATATAGCCATCTTCTATGGTAGCTTCCAGTATCACCAGAGAAGGAAAGGAGTGAATGGAAGATTCAACTGTGGGTGAGACAAATCCCCATACTACTGATTTTGTCTCACCATATTCACACAATGGGTGTGAGTTGTGAATAGATTTTTTTCACAATATAGTCAGTTGACCAAACTACAAGGAGCCCGGTAAGTACTGTGTAGGTTATTTACAAGCCTGAGAACAAACTTACACCAGCGAACCAAAAATTGTTTTTGGTGTTGTCACATGGGTGACAGTAGGGAAAGGGTAGCACAGTGATAGATTTCCATGGCTTATTGGTAGTCACTTCTGCAGTACAAATTACTCAAATATGTACCTCCTCCACTTCAAGGATGTAGACACTGCGTTTAAGTGTAACTGAGAGGTTAAGTTCAAACTAATTATGATAGGTAGTAAGTTAGAAGCCATTGTTGATTCTTTCGTGGATAACTGACATGGTAAAAGTATCAGCCAATAATACTATGAAGACTGGAAAGAGGAGAAAGACCTGAAAACAAGCATCTTTATGATATCTGGGGCATATTTTGTAACCCCTCTACAACTTCTTACTTCTATTAGACCATGAGATGCTGGATGATTGCCCTGGGGAATAGGAAGGCAAATACCACCTAGAGAAGGAAAAAGATGCAAGAATGATATTTCAGCATCTGAGAACTTAAATGGCCTTTGGAGAGAAATGCAGCAGAAGGGGAGGGGGAGAATCCATAATAGCTAAGCTTAAAAGCCAAAGAAACTGATGCTATTACGGTTCAGAAAGACTTCTTTTCAACTCAGTTGCCTTGAATGGACTAAGTAAGTGCTTCACATTTTCCCATTGCAAAATGAAGGTGAAAACAAGCTTTATCCTCATGAACACAAACAATAGTACCTCTGCCCATTGCTGTTCAGTCATAAAAAATGTATGTCTGTTACAGACCGCATGGAGACGTTCTTAGCCTGGGTGTCCTCAGAAAGCAGAGAAACTAGTCAAAGTCTGTATGCACATAGTTCATTTAGAGAAGTGATCTCAATCAGCAAGAGGGAGGACCTGGGTAAGTAGAACAAGAACGGAGGAAAGCCAGTACAGTGATGTGTTACCGTTATCTTCTAGGTCACCCCTAGGTGACTGGGGCTTAATATCATGGTATGATCTGCAGGACATTGATATCAATGAGCCTCTGATCTACTCACCGAGTGATGAAAGAGAGGAACCTTTTGTTAACCTCCCCCATGCATACAGCAAAAGGCTTGTTTTTGTTATTGTCACATGGGTGACAATAAGGAAAGGATGGCACAATGATAGCTTTCCATGGCTTATTGGTAGTCACTTCCAATAAGGCAGGTTCTACAGGGATCTCACATTGAGGCATCTAGGATGTCCTGGAGCCTTAAGCAAGAGACACACAGTATCCATGTGCCAGACACTGCAAGGTAACCCTGTGAAGAGCAATGTCACAAAGCCTAGGGCCAGCAGTGGGTTAAGATGTTAGGAGGTGTTCCTGGTAATTGGAGCTATCCCATCATAGGATGATGATAGCATAGGTTAGAATGCAGAGGGAATGCAGCCTGACTTTTCTCTGCAGGCCCTTCTAAATAGAGCATTAATCTAGCCTTTATAAAAATGCAAGATTTTTCCCATAAACTTCAATAATGCACTTTAGTAGATATATGTGAAGAAGAACTCCAAAATGAAGAAAAAATAAGAGAAAGGGGAAATGACTACCAATTTCCCTTTTCAAAAACTTCTCACTGATGTTTTTCATCTCGCTGATGAAAGGCCAATTTGAGTGTGATTCCCCCTTCACCTAACTTGGTGTAAATTCTGGTTTCTTACACGGCAAGTCTCTGACCAACGCATTTCCTTCACTTTTTCTATAGAACCTTGTGATATTTATTTGTCCTTACACAGAGAAAGCAGCTAAAATAGCTACGCCATGTGCTGACCTCCTCCACCCTGCCCACTATAAATGAAATGTTTTTGGCTTGTACCCACAGCCAGACAAATGTTTTTACCAGATAATGGCCTTCACCACTGAATTTCTTCCCTTAGAGAGTTTCTCATACAGAAACACTCCATTCTCCTTTCTCCTTTAACTCCTGCTGATTTTCATAGCTAGACATTTTGACATTGTCCTAATGCAGGAGCAACACCTAGTAATCTAATAGTTGATAGAGTTACAACTTTACCTTGGGTTCTAAGAGAAAGGAATTTGACATGAATATGAGGATAAAAAAATTACTGGATGGATTTTTTCTGGTAATCACTGCACTCTTCCATTTTTCTAAGTACAAGAATCCATGTAGCTAGTGACACCTCTTTTAAATGATTACAACTTCAGTTACCCTGATTGAAAAAATTTTCACGCGGAGTACATAAGACAGAAAATTACAAGCAAGCTGTGCTTCTCTAGTATATTGCTAATGTGGTCATTTTAAATCTGCATTAATATGGGAAACTTTTCAGGCAGTTTAAGATATCCATTCTGTGAATGCTTATTAAGGAGCTACTGTGTGTGAGGTGCTTGGTGTGCACATTTGAGAACATTCCTACTCAGGGAGGTTGTAGTTTGGGGGAAGGCAGAGAAAGAAGTCTACTTCCTGTGAAAAATGCTATAAGAGGAGCATGGGGGCTGGCAAGATGGCTCAGCAGTCTAAAGTGCTTGCTTAGGCAAGCTTAGGCAACCACAGAGATCACGGTTCGATTCCTGGCACCACAAGCTGTGCCAGCCCCAACCCCAGGGCAGGCCGAGCCAACCATAATATATATAAAAAAGAGGAGCATGCTTCAGATGTTAGTGAGTGAAAGAGAACCCTAACTTCATCTCTGGGTATGAGTGGGGAGCACGTGGGAAAGAAGGCTGTGACGAGGAGGCTTCTGCAGAGCTAAGCCTTGCAGGATGGGTGAAAAATCATCTGAAGCACAATGAAGGGAAGAGCAGGTATCAGGGCACAGCAGTGTAACAGGTCATGGCTCTCCTAAAGAGCTGCATGATGCAGAGCCACGGTGGACGGTAGGGGACAAGTGGAGAGTTATAAAAGCTGATCGCGAAGGGTTCTGGAACGTGTGTACCATCCACGCCATCCAGCTGTTGGCAAGGCTGCTGGGGATGGAAGCTGGAGAGCGACATAGTCACACAGTCACAACATGGTCGTGTAGTCATCTAGCCACGTTAGAAAACGTGGCTCCACATGCAACAGAATTGGGGCTGGTACGAAAAGGAGGGCAGGGCTTGGTTGACAGTGTTTGCTCTTTCTTTCTCACTGCCACCAATATGCCTCACTGTTTGCTGCCTACTCTGCTACCAGTAAGTCCTCCCAATAGAGGCAGGTGAGTGACAGGATGAAAGTGGTGTTTCAGAATGATAGATGCTTTGACTGAGCGTGCACATTAGTCTTACCTTCTGGCATTTGACCTTGGACGTGGGATGGGCCATTTTTAAATACCTGGAGGACAGTCCTGTTTGTAGCAGAATACTAAAACAAAATGACTGGAGTTTCCATACCTCTTTGCAGTTTGCATAAAAATTTCCCATTTGTCCTCTTGCTTAGGCTCACAGCAGTGTTCCATATCGTGTGTAAGGCAAGCACTCTTACACTTACCACGTTGCTCTGAGCTGTGACAGAGAAGTCAAGTCACAATTCAAAATCACACAGTTTCAAGGAATTGACCAAGGAATCCCATAGTATCTTTTTTTTAACCGTATAACTTTGGAGTAAATTAGTCGAGACTGTTACTTTTCAGTTTGGTGTTTCACTGTATACTTATTTTGATTGCAATGCTTATCATATCTGCCAAACTTGATTACAATTCATTTTTCTTAATTTTTATTTATTTATTTATTTATTTATTTATTTATTTATTTGGCACAGGGTCTCACTATGCAATTCTCATTCACAGTGGTCCTCCCATTTTCAGCAATCCCCAGCACTGGGATTACAGGCATGTGCCACCACTCCCAGTTTCAGTGGCCGGCATGATATGCCCAGGATTCCGAGACCGGCATGGCATGTGGTACTGGGGATCGAACCCCTGCCCTTGCACTTGCCAGGCAGGTGCTTAGACCACTGAGCTATCTCCTCAACCCCTTAATTGCAACTCTTATACATTAAATTTGATATCATATAACACTAATATGTCCTTCCACACATATTAACTAGGTAATGAACGAAGGTTATTAATAATAGTGATTTCTTTCAAAACTAACAAAGATCTAGATATGTGGGGCTTCATTTAAGGTTAGCACTTAGATTGAAGGAAAGGAGTACATACCAAAGTGTCGGCTAATACCATGGATCCCATGGAGGTCCCTTAAAGGAAATACAGGCCCTCCCCCATATCTGTGGGTTCCCCATCCACAGAGTTAGCCAA
>PVKN010033938.1:0-11928 GCA_004027915.1 Capromys pilorides
ATGCCAGTGCAGACACACATACATATTCAATATGTACTAATTATTATTTTGTGAAAATGAAATCCTATTACAAATACCATTTTGAAACTTGGCTTTGTTCTCTCAAGAACAAGATGCTAGATGATAGTGGTGGCTCATGCCTGTAGTTTCAGTACTCGGGAAGGCTGAGGTAAGAGGATCACAAGTTCCAGGCCATCCTAGGAACCTTAGCAATATGGCAGGATCCCTCTCTCCAAAAAGAGGGGAGAAGTTGAGGTTGTAGCTTAATGCCAAGGCCCTAGGTTCTAACCCCAGTGCTGCTAAAAAAAGTTTCTATTCCAATGCTGAATGATCCACTTTGTTATTCTTAGTGACTAAATAGTATCTGTTATATGAATACCATCATTTAAACAGACACACTATTCTCTTGGCAAACATGGAGATTTCGCAGTTATATTTTAAAGTGCTTTAAATGCCAGTGATAAGCAGCTACTTAAAAACTGCTAAGAATACTGCTGTTAAGAGAGAGAGGAAGATGGAGAGAGGTGGAGAGAGAGGTGGGGGGAGGAAAAGAAAGAAAAAAACCAAGTGAATAAATTTTTGTTTAAGCAGTGATGGACCTTAGTGCATCCTGAGAATTTCTAGCCAGCAAGTTGCAGACAATCTGGGACAGCTGATGCAATGACAGTGCAATTCATGTGGCAATGAGGTAAGTATATAAAATTGCAAACAAACCCTTTGATTACAATACGTGACATAATTGCTGCAGAGACTTTTCATGCTGGAGCTCTGTAGAGTTCTCAGGTTTGGAGCTGAAGCACCTTTGAGATCTCCTGCACCACCAAACAAACAGCCCAAAGGGCTGAAGCTTTCTTGTCCCTGTACTCTGGATCATTCAGAGGTAGCAGTTCTGAAATATTTTAATTCTTTACATATGCAGAAATAGTTATTTAGAAAGGCTAGTAGGTCAAGATCTGATGACATCGATGGGTTCCAGACAGGACCAACATTACGGTTCTGTGATTTGCAACAGGCCTCCCAGCTCTACCAGCTTGATCAGAAAGGAAGTGGGGGGGTTGGGAAGTACCTACTTGTATTCAACAAGAAAACACCAGACAGCTGTGATCCCAACCCAGAATAAGACCATGACTCTTTGGTTGGGCTGCTCCAAGCCAAGTTCTTGCCAACTTACCCTCTTCTAGACAAGTTAAAAAAAAAAAAAAGCAGGAAGTGCACTGGAGCTTGAGCACCTTATGGGTGCCATTTGTTTCGTTGGTCTTGGATTCCTTCACAGGAAATGTTCTAACATGGACGTGTTTCATCAGTTTAGAGCAGCGCATTAGAAGAACAAATGTTCAGATAAACTTTAGAAAAGTAAGTCAATGTATCACTAGATATGAATAAAACGTAAGTTCATAATCATATCAGGTGACCCACAGTGTGTGTGGAGGAGCAATGACGATACTGGAGAGACCAGTAATAGGAATGAGAGTAACCAGCTTACACAATCCTTTGTGCGAGAACTATGAGCCCTTTACTTGAGTTACCACATTTAAACCTCACCAAGACCCTGTGAATATGTAAGAGCCACTGTTATTTTCATTTCACTGTTGAGGAAAGTGAGGCATGGAAAAGTTGATCGACTAACGAATGTCTCGTACCTAATAAATGGTACAACAGTGATTCAAACCAAGGGAGTTGGTCCTTGGAGCACATGCTCTTAGCCACTATCATGTCTAAGAAATTTAAAACTTCCAAATCATTGTCTTACCAACTGAGGAGTGGTAAGCACCTCCAGATCTCTGATCAAGGTCTTAAGATCACATTTCCCAACAAAAGGATCCAGGATACTCGGATTGACTCAGGGTCTGGGACAGAAGTAAAATGAGTAACATGTGGCATATTGCCTTACAGATAGTGAGGAAGCTATTAAAGAATACTAGGTCATTCTGAAAGGACTCAGGAGCCAACCTAAAGTTGCCAGTGGCCACAGATGTGATACTTTGAACATCAATGGGGAATAACAGGTAACACATCAGATATGTTTAAATCTATGGGTTCATAATGATGCTCAAAACTTGCTCATGTCTGCAAGGTCATTGGGAAGTAATTCATTACTGAGTTGAAATCAATGCTACCATTTTTTCTGCCTTCCCTGTGTGAACTGTACATGAGAAAAACTCTATAGAACTAAACCAGTTGATAATGACAAAAAGAATGATAGTAGTAGAGTACAGGTTGAGTATCTTTAATTTGAAAGACCAGAAGTGTTTTTGATTTCAGGTCTTTTCAGATTTTAGAATATTTTCATATCTATCTATCTATCGATCTTCGATCTATCTAATGAGATATGAGCTATTTTGAGGATGGGACCCAGGTTTAAACATAAAATTCACTTGTTTTTCATATACATTTAATACATAGGGCCTGAAAGTAATTTTACACAGTACTTTCACTGTGCCAGTGTTTTGACTATGACCTGTCATTTGAGGTTAGGTAAGGAATTTTCAACATTGTGGTGTCATATTGGTGCTCAAAACATGTTGAAGTTTGGAGTAGTTGGATTTTTAGTTTCTGGGTAAAGGAAACTTCAACCAGTGCCACCCTTCTACAACCTCTAAGGAACAGTTAGATGTAGGATTGAGGAGAAAAAATTGCTAGCACCACAAAATCATAAACAACCAATTACTGTGTATTTTCTAATAACCAAAGGAATAGCAACTCCCCTCATGAAGAAGGCTTTTTCAAAGAAGCAAACCCTAATCTTACCGAGTTTATCATTTCAGAAATTCAGAAAAAATGAGAGGCAAACAGTACAGAACAATCTGTGGGAAACTGTTTAGCACAAATGACTTGATCACTGTATAGCCTTTTTTTTTTTTTTTTTAATCTATGTATTTGGTACAGGGTCTCACTATGCAGCTTAGACTCATAGTGACCCTCTTGTTTTCAGCTTCCCCAGCACTAGGATTATAGATGTACACCACCACGCCCAGTCCCAGGGGCCAGCTTAGTGCACCCAGGGGGGTGGGGCCAGGGCAGCATGCAGGATCCATCACTTCAATAGATAAATAATTTTCAAAACAGAATGGAGGACCTATAGAGCAAAAGCCAGACATGCTGGTGCACACCTCAAATCCCAGCACTTAGGAGGCTGAGGCAGGAGGATTGCTGCAAATTTGAGGCCAGCATAGATTCCATAGTGAGTTCAAGAATGGCCTAAACTACACAGAGAGGCCCTATCTTAAAAACAAACAAACAAAAAAAAGACTTAAAAGACATACTAGCCAATTGTAATATGTGCATGCTAATGGGAAACTAATGTTTCCTTCATTATTATTATTATTATTATTATTATTATTATTATTATTATTATTATTTACTATAAGGGAATGAATGCCGAGGGCCTCATATATGCTGTGCTCTACAACTGTACTATACACTCAGCTCTTCTTATTTATTTTTGAGATAGAATCTCACTAAGTTGCCCAGACTGGCCACACATTTATGATCCTCCTGCCTCAGCTTCCAAAATAGCTACTATGCCCGGTGTACACCGCCACACCCAGATGTATTCTAATTTTTTAAACTGTAAAAAATTTCATTTATGAGAAAATTGATTAATTTAAACAATGACTGTATGTTAGATGATGTTAAAGGATTGTCTGTTTTATCAGTAGGTTTGATACTAATATTAATTTTTAAAAGCCTTCTCTTTTATTAATGAAAAAATAATTTTTTCAAGAGTTGCTTTAAAGTAACATGCAGTGAAGTAGGGGGTGGAGATGAAACAATTGATAACTGTAGAAGTTAGAGGTTTATTATTATTATTTCTACTATTGTATTAGATTGAAAATTACGATGTTTCAAATGAAATGCCCAATTTTTTATTGGATAAGATTTACACTGATTTCAAAAAAACATACTTGAATAGTGTTATGGTTTGTATATAGGAGTCTCCTCTAGGCCTCATGCAGTCATGGGGTGGATTTTGGAGTTTATGATTGGTTATTGTGGGTATGAATGCTGCACCTGCCCTGGGGCAGGTAATCTGCATTCCAATGTAAGGAGGGGAGAGAGGCTAGCCAGCTGCCTGAGCAGCTGCCACTCCCTTTGTTCTCTGCTCTTTGCCTCCGCTATGAAAGGCTGCTCTCTGCCATGTGCCACTCTGCTTTGGAGCCAGTTGAGTATAGACTGAAACCTCCAGTTACTGTGTGCTAAATAAACCTTTCTTTCCTTCATTTTGAGTGTTGGGTATTTGTCCCGATGAGAGACTTGCAATCGAGATGAATAGTTTGGTTCAAAATATTTTAGACATTAAGAAGCAATGAGTCTTATTCTATCCTCCCAGTCTTTCATGAATGTCCTTTGTATGCTATGTGATAGTATGGGAAACATAACATTGAGTCGCTGTTAAAATAAAATATAAGAATTTGAGCTAGGAATAGAAAGACAGATGGTACTGTAGTGTGAAATATCAGTACTCATTTATAATAGGTTTTCAGCTGTTATTTGAACAGATTCATTTGCACTTTAAGCATTAGAATTATGAGTGCAAATTAATGAGTTTGCTCTAACTCTTTGCCATAATGTCACCAAAAATTGTTAAACACCTAGTCTGTATCAGGCGCTGGCCTGAGCCTTACCTTGCAACAAAAACAGAAGCACTTCTCTTAAGCGAGGTTATTTGACCTAAGAGAAGATATGATTTTGTTTTCAAACAACAGTTTTGATGGTGTGATATGGTGTGGTGCAGGATGCTGAGAAAGGGCCTGGAGCTTCAAGGCTCTGAGGACAATGGTGATGAGAAATGGGGTATAGGAGAGAACTCTGCTGGGTATGTTAGGTGATACTTGATGACTGGCATGGAAATAAGAGAGTGAGAAATCAAAAATGACTCAGAGGGCTGGTGAGATAACTCAGTGGTATAAGGCATCTGCTTAGGCAAGTTTAGACAGGTGCCACAGGGGACCGTAGTTCAATCCCTCGTACCACGGCGCCAGCCCTGAGCCAGCAAAAAAGACTAAGAATTTCAGCCAAGAGATCAAGGTCAACACCAACAGTGACAAGCTGTGCGGACAACATGTACTCCCATTTGAGATAAGGAGATGTTCACAATTCATTTCTATGGTCTTTCTTCCAAGAACCCATAACTGCACCCCAATCATTAGAAAAGCATCAGACATTTCCAATAGAAAGATAGTCTCTAAAAAAGGGAGAAGAGAAGAGAGGGGAAAGAGATTTTTTTTTTAAAGAAAAAGAATGGAAGGGAAAAAACGGAAAATATAACATTTGTAAATGTGGAGTGAAGTAGGGTTGAAGGGAAACAGGGAAATGGGGGAAAATAATTAAGATATATTATTTGTAGGTACAAATTCCCTATGATGAATGTGATCATTATGTATGCAAATTATGAATAAAAGTTTAAAAAGAAAGATATTCTACAGAGGGCTGGGGAGAGAGCTCCGTGGTCTAAGCACCTGCCTGGCAATCCCTGCATGCTGTGCCAGCCCTGGAGCCCTGGGCACCTGGTGCATGCCTGTAATCCCAGTGCTGGGGAGTTTGAGACAGGAGGATCACTATGAATGAGTTTCTCTTTTTCTCGTTGCTGGGACAAATATCCGAGACTCAAAATGAGGGAAGGAAAAGCTTATTCAGCTCACAGTTACAGGCTGTTTCAAGACCCTGGCCCTGCTCTACAGGGTCTGGAGGAGAGGCTGGGGCACTGTATATCCAGAATGACCCTCTCCGCACTTCACAAAGGCTGCTCACTGGGGGCCACCCAAGCTGGCAGTTTAATGGCTTGCACCTCTTTGGCCCTGCCCTTGAGCTCCTCCCCCCTCCTCTGGCCTTGCCCCTCGTGTCACTCCCTGCTCCTCCAACCACATGTGCCCCATGACATACATGAAGCTTTGGGGGACAGTGACGCACAAACCATTACAGAGTCCTTGCTGCATAGCTAGACCTTGTATCAAATAAATACATTTTTAAAAAATTTAAAAGGAAGATATTCTATGAAATGCCTCCTTCAAAACTGTCAAAGATAGATGAATAGAAAAAATCTAAGAAAATCTGGTAGCAAAGGGAAGCCTAAGGAAACATGAATACATGCAGCACGGCATCCTGAATTGGATCCTAAGAGGAAAGGGGCATTAGAAATTAGAATAGAGTGGGCACTTTAGTTAGTAATAATGTGTCAACATTGGCTTGGGTAGTTGTGAAAAATGTATCTCAGGAAGATCTGAATTTAAAAATGAGTCTGATAAAGGTTTCTTGGAGGTGGCTGATGGTGTGATTAACCTCGAAGTTGCATGGTTGTTGCCTGTTGTGTGGCAACATGGTGCTGGTAAAGACTAGGTGTGGACTTTGTGGATGGTGGATCCTTCTAAGACCTTTGCTGTTTCATTGGCATTTAAACTCTGAAATATCTCATGTGAACTTTTGCTATGTATCTCTTGCTTCCACTTCCACACTAAAATCTGTCTCATTTTGAACTGAAGCCTGTCTTCATTCTTTGCTTGATCTAACTCAGAGGTAACAAGCACATTGCTGACACTTCTCTTCCCTATGCCCAGGATGGGTTTTTCCCACCAGGCTGTCTTCTAGTCACTCTTCCTTGTCACCCAGCTCAAATGTCCCTGGTCTGGAAAGCCTCTCTTGACTCTCCAATCTAAAGTGCCTGTCTTACTCACACTGCATCGTATGGCCCTATGATGTGTTTTCTTCATGGCTTTTGTCATTGTCCGAAATTGACTTGCTTATCATATATGGCAGATTTCCCCACTGTAGTCAAAGCCCAACAAAAATGGAACCATCTCTGATTCATCATTGCTTTACTATGAGCTTAGTACCTGAAGTGCTGGAGATGTCCAAGAAATATCTGCTAAATGAATGACTGGAAAACACTCTCTTAGCTCCAGTGTTGTAATAAAATATGCTAGACTGGGTAGACTTAACCATACACATTTATTTCTCAGAGTCCTGGAGACTAAAAAGGTGCTGGCAGACGTGGTTCCTGGCTTGCACACAGTTTCTTGTTGTGCCCTTACATGGCAGAGAGAGGGTGAGAGACTTTTCTTCTGTTTCTTAGGAAGCTCTAATTCTGTGATGGGGGTTCAGCTGTCATGACCTCACCTAAACTGAATCTCCTCCCAAATGTTCTACCTCCTAATATCAAGTCGAGGAGGAAGCTTCAATATATAAATTTTGAGTGAACACAATGTAATCTATGATAAAAAGTCTTGATTCCATCTCCGGCCCCTACTCAGAGCTATTAGTGTAGGATGCTAGTAATTGCAAGAATATGCTGTGACTCTTTTATAGTATTTCTATGTCCCTCTCATATTCACTTTATACAAAGAATAAAAGGAAGACTTTTTTTCTTTTATAATTCCTTCCCCAGTGTTGTCTTCCCCTTGCAATAAGCAGACCGTTTAGGCAACAGAAGCAAGAATACCTAAATGCAGTTCTTTCATCCTTGTCAGACCTTAAAAGAGAGTAATTAAAAGGCCCTTTCACTGCCTTTTGGTTATAATCAGGAAAAATAAAAATTGATGGCTGTCTTAGTTAATTTTCACTCTTCGGACACACAAAATGAAGAAAGGAAAGGTTTATTTAGCTCAGTTTGTGGAGGTTTCAGTTCATACTCTGCTGATACCAAGGTAAACGGGCAACACTTCATGGTGGCAGAAAACAATGAAGAGCAGAGGAGGAGCAGCACCTGCAGCATCCATGAAGCCTCCCTTCCTTCTACCACTGTGGTGCTCCACTACAAAGCGGTGCGACATGCAACGTATACCTGGACTTCTCCAACAGAGCAAGGTAGGTGAAGAAGCTGTCCTCAACTTCTTTTTATACACTTTTTGTGCTGAGTCACTTTGGGGCTGCTGTTTGTGCCCTCTTGGGAGGAAGCAATGGCACTCCAGGCTGGGCACTTCCCACGCTGCAGGGTGGGGTCCCACATCCCCGACTACACGGGGAATTAGGACAGCATCAGGGAGAGCGCACAGCAGATCTGGTGAAGGCCTGCACCGTCACCTCTGCACTGTGCTGAGAAATCACTCAGGGGTTACAACTTCCAGGGCCTTCATCAGCATAATAAATATGTTTCTAAGTGAGTGAAGTACACTTCCGTGAAAGCCAGAGTGACTTGATACATTCAGGGGTGTGTGTGGGGAGCTGTGAGTGTGCAAAACAAAATACATGTATATTTGCTTTAAAGCATTTAGAGCTCTGTGACATTTGAGCATTTCAACCACAGAATCTGTTGAACTAGATGCTTACAAGTATTTAATAAAAACAATAAAACTTTGTGTTGTTTAAAAAATAAATATGCACAGTATTTCTTTGTTATAACAATTGTTACTAGTATTTTCTAGCCTGTGTAACACCACGGGCTGTCTATTGGAAAGAGGCATTTTCAACCAATGGGAACCCTCACCATCTGCTATTTATGCACATACAGGCACACCCCGGGGTTATTTATGTAAGTTATTAGAACTTTGTAGGCAACATTATATAGATAAGTGACAACATATCTTCAGTCACTAAATAAAGCTAGTTACAAGAGAAAACAAAATGGCAAGGAACCAAACTTCCACTTTGCAAGAATGCACCTTGTTTCTTATGTGATTTTTGTAGGACCTCTTCAGATTTTAGAGAAGACTTTGATTTTTCTAGGGCAGCCCCTGAAACTGAAATTGGAAAATCACTTACATGTACATGTGGTCCACTTTGTCTGATTTACAGGACTAAGGAATCAAATGATAAAACTTAATGACAGGCTTTTACCAGATTCCCTTTAAAGGTAGTGTCTTAGTTACTTTTCTCATTGCTGAGACAAACCACTCAATATAAACAAGTTAAAGAGTCTTTGTTCTGGTTCACAGTTGATAGAGGTTTCAGTCCATAGTTAGCTTGTGGCACAGCAGTGGAGAACCCATCCATTGCATGTCAGGCAGGAGGCAGTGAAGCGGCAGCAAGCAGCAAAGCAAGGCTCCCCTTCCCTTTTATCCCATCCAGGGTACATGCCTTTTGGATAGTGCCACTCACACCTAGGGTGGGCTTTCCCATTATCCACATCCAGAACTATGTTAACTCCGATCAATGGACTAATTTACTACCACACATCCTAACTTCTGGTATCACACATCCTAGACATACCCATCTATGAGCACTTAAGGCTTTATAGGACTCTAACCACAAAACCATAATGGGTGGCCTTTGGTAGAGGGAAGAAAGGAAGCAGTGGATCTTAGATGAATTCATTGCTTACTTGCTTACTGTATGTATGTAGGTATGTATGTAGGTATGTATGTATGTTTGTATGTATGTGCACAAGCATGCAGGTTGGGGTCAAATCCAGAACCTCGTGAATGCTAGGCAAGCACTCTACACCTGAGCAGCAACCTTAGGCCTCACTGAACCAATTCTTATTGACTACGAATCTGTGCCAGATACTGTTTGAGGAGCAGGGGCTTAACAATTTCTTCTTTCATAGAGCTTACGTTCTAGTAAGGATAAGAAAAAGAAAAATAATAATTGTTACAAGGAAATCAAACAAGGTGAAGTGGAGAGTGACTTGGGGTAGAAGTCTAGCGTTGGAGAAGTTATGCAAGAGGAGAGAAAGCTCTCTAGGCAAAAGAATAGCAAGTGCAGTGGCGCTGAAGGAAGAAGGAACTCTGTGTGTGTGTGTGTGTGTGTGTGTGTGTGTGTGTATGTGTGTGTGTGTGCGCGCGCGCGTGCATGCATGTAGAAAGGAGCCAACATAGCTGTTTTTCCCCTTTATAGTGTTTTTTTTTGCTGTGCAAAAACTTTTTAACAAGATGAGCCTCAGATGACGTGTGTTACAAGCGCGCTCTGCAGCTCTGGGGGTGCGGCTGCTGGCATCACGGGGAAGACACAGGTGGTGAGCGTGCATTAGGGCTTTTGAGCAATTAGGACTTTGCTTTTGGTTGAGAAGTCCTGTTTTCAAAGGGCTTGTAGGCTGGCTTTCTCAATAGGTGACACGTCCATGTTGTGGGACTTTTGAAATGCCGCTAGATGGAGTAGATCGTTGGGTAGGTAGGGCATCGTGGTGTCCTGGAGCAATAGCAAGCACCTGACACCCTCTTCCAGTTGTCATTTTGACTGCTAAGTAATACTGACACCCGTCGTGCCATAATCTTGTAGCATTTGTGTTAATCTGAGTAAGGGGCTTGGTCAATGGGACAAAGTCTCAGCCCCTTTAAATCACTGTCATCTGAAAGCAGCATGAGATACTCGGGGTATTAAATTGGCTTCTAGGCATTCCTGTTAGTAGTACTTTCATTTTGAAAAATTCCAGAATTATGCTTAGAGTCTATTCTTTGAACTTCAAACATGACTTTCTTATTCAGATAAAACATCATGCACTTAAATACATTTGAGCTTTAAAAAAAACATATTACCATATTGAATAAGACCTCCATTAGCTTACCATTTAACTTACACAAAAAAATCCAGATTCCCTCTCTAGGCCTGCAAGACCTTTATCGATTTGGCTGCTGACCACCTGACCTTGGCAGGGGTGCTGAAGTCTGCCACCTGGAGCTCTGCAGTCCTGCTCCTCCCCGGGTGTCCTCCATGAGCTCTTCCACCCATACCAAGTGGTGTTAAAGATGATATTCCACTTAGTCATCATAAGAAAAAGAGATCTAGATCAAAAAGCTTGAGAGGGAAGTTTTCTGCCGCGATGCCTGTGAGCAGAGCCTCTTTCATCTGCTTAGTAACTTCTGCTGTCACCACTTTGGAGAGCCCACGTGGGCAGCTTTCAGATTGCTCCACTTCATTACCCTCTGGGTTTGCCTTTGGTGAACTGGGCATCTGGGGTTTCATCTTTCCCGGGTTGATGCTTGTAAATTGGCTGTGCGAGTGCCACTTCAGAAGGCCTTGCTGAGCCTGTTCTTCATAGGCCATCTGAGGGCAGTGAGCCACCAACTGCAGTGCTCAAAGAGGATTCAGAAGCTCCTGCTCAAAGCAAGCAGAAGAAGCCAAAGCCACCTCTTGAGCATGAGACTTCCTTTACTCAAAAGAAGACATCTAGTCCATCTTTACTACAAAATGAAAATGGTATTAATGTGGACCCACCTGAGGAGGCAGTTACTCAAAAACCTTGAAGGAAGACAAAGAAAACCAAGCAAGCACAGCTACATTATGCCCATGAGCTAGGAGTAGAAGATGAAGACATAATTACTGATGAGCCAAGAGTTCCAGAACAACAGTGTAGATTCACTTCACCCACTGGAATTAGCCAGCCTGTAGGCAAAGTATTTGTAGAAAGAAGTCAGTGATTTCAGGCTGCTGATAGTTCAGAGTTGATAAAGACCACAGAAAACATAGATGTGATCATGAACTTGAAGCCATCCTGGACCAACAGAGATGTGGCACTTTCTGTGCACCGAGCTTTCAGGATGATTGGTCTCTTCTCTCATGGCTTCCTGGCAGGCTATGTGGTGTGGAATGTTGTTATGATCTACGCTCTAGCAGGAGGACAGCCGATGAACATCTCCAACCTACTACGGCAATACAAGACCTTAGCATATCCATTCCAGAGTCTCCTGTACTTGCTTTTGACTCTAAGTATAGTTTCAGCTTTTGACAGAATTGACTTTGCTGAGACATCAGTAGCAATCCAAAATATTTTTGCCTTGGACCCAATAGCTTTAGCATCTTTTTTGTACTTTGCTGCTCTTATACTGTCTCTGAGTCAGCAAATGACAAGTGACAGGATCCACCTGTACACACCTTCTGCTAACAGCAGTGTCTGGGCAGCAGGAATCAAGGAACAGATTCTTCAGCCATGGACTGTGGTGAATTTGGTGGTGGCCCTTCTCATGGGATTATGTTGGCTATTTTTGTCTTATAGGCCAGGCATGGATCTTAGTGAAGAGTTAATGTTCTTCTGTGATATGGAAGAGTATCCTGATAAAG
>PVKN010033939.1:0-11929 GCA_004027915.1 Capromys pilorides
AGAGATATCTTAGGAGAAAGCTGAGGAGAATATTCTAGAACTATTCCAGTCTTTCAGGTAGAAGAGACTGAGCCAGGAACTCATAAATACCTCTGAGTAGTAAATTAATCATTTAATGAACTTGGAAACTATGCAAGTTAAATGTTAATAGGTTTTGAGAAACAATTTCATTAAATAGCAGTAGACTACAACAAATGTTTTTGTGTTCGTATACTAACACAAGAAAGTAACATGAACTAATGCATGTTGGATTCAAAAGTAATAAAAATGTGACTGGAAACTGAGGAAAAATGAATTGTGAAGACAAAAAGAATAAATCACTTAATACATAGCATAGAGCAGATATTAGTAAGTTCACTGTGCTTAGTGACCCTGCTTCCACAATCACAGATCAACCAAATTATGAAATGGAAAAACTGTACCCATAGTAAAGATGTACACAATTTTCTACCTTTCAGAAAATTTTGTTAGTACAGTGGTACCTCAGTTCATGAATACTTTTGTTTGCAAACAGCTTAGTTTGAAAAAAAAAAAAAGGGTTTGGTGAAATTTTGTTTTTATTTGCAAACTCTACAAAGGGGACAAACACAACAACAGCTATCTTTCCTGCACAAAGAAAAATGTGACCATCTTGTCCAAAGTCAAATTAAGTTTGTGAACTGAGGTACCACTGTACATGTTTTCAATACTTAGTGATTAATTCACCATGGGGAAAGTATATATGCATAACACATCTTAATTGTTTTTATTTTCCTTTTCCTTCCCTTTCCTTCCTCTCCCACCAGCTCCTGTCATTATTTCCCAAACAATACAATTTAACAATTATTATATAACATTTACATTGACTTAGATATTATAAGTAAGAGATAACTTGAAGTACATAGAAGAATATGTGTAGTGTATAGGCAAAACTATGCCATTATATGAGGTTTGAGCCCCATACGTGTAGATATATCGCGGGGGAGCTCTTAGAACAAATCTTGTGTGGATATTGATGGATTGAGGGATCTGTACATGAATCTTTGTGAATAGATAGTGGCTCCATAAGGCTAGGGCCTTGCTGTTATCTTTCTGTTCCTCATAATAAGTTGAATCTAATTGAATTCAATAAATGAGAATTGAATTATCAACTCAATGTAACATTTGCATTGTGATCATATATTACACATTCGGAAAAAGTTCATGAAATTATTTATAGTAATAAGAGTTCTCTATAATGGATTTAATTCACCTGTACTACCAAACTGATTAAAAAAAAAAGTAGCACTTGGGAGGATCACTGAGGCAGGAGGATCATTGTGAATTCGAGACCAGTCTGGGCTATAAATTTAGCTGAAGGCCAGTCTGACCTACATAGCAAGACTCTGTCTAAAAGAGACTTAAGAAAAGTATACTTGCTATTTAAAAGAAATTAAGATAGATGTATGAAGCTTTTAGAGAGAAATCCAAATATTATGTTTCACTCAACAAGGTCCAGTGGACTAGAAATGAAGGATTGTTACCAACAATAAAACTCTCTAGTAAAGACACTATTCCAAGTGATCAATACATCTAATCTTCCTAAAACCCTGTAAGGTAGTCCTGCTATTGCCCCATTTTACAGAGAAAGAAACCAAGGCACAGACATTACATCACAAGGCCATACGACTAGTCATGTGGAACTGAGATTTGCACCAGTGCACTCCAGGCTGCACTCTCTACTGTGGTCCCCATTCTTCACCTCTTCACAACTGTACTGTGAGGTGAGCTGAATAATCTTAGACCAATGCCTTAGCCATTTTCCCATTGCTGGGACAAAATGCACAACACTCATAATTAAAGGGGGTGGGATTTATTTTGGCTCATGGCTTTAGTCTATGTTTGCCTTGCTCTAAGACAGAAAAAGGATGAAAAGGGCACAGGGAAGAAAAGGTGAAGAAAAGATGCTCAGCTCACAGAAGGGATGAGACACAGGACAAGTAATGACAAGAACACCTTTCCAGGACATGCTCCCAGTGACCCAGCTCCAAGAAGACCCCTCCTCCTAACAACACATTCAGCTACAGAACTCATCCATTGATGACTCCAGGAATCTGTGCTCCCATGATGCAACCTCCTTCCACAAGACCCACCTCTGAACACATGAGACATTCTAGCGCTAAACCATGACATTCCACCTCTGGATCCCCAAAGGTTCATGCCTATGTCATTATGAAAGTGTACCTAGTCCATTTCCTAGAGTCACCAAAGTTTTAATATTTCCGCCTTGCTCAAAAGTCCAAATCTAAAGTAGTCTCTGAGACTTAAGGAAAACTGTTATCTATGAGCCCCTATAACAATCTAAAAGAAAGTTAACCACTTCTAAAATATAAGAGCAAAGGGTAAACATTCCAATTCCCAAAAGGTGAAATAGGAGGATATAGAAGAATCAGACCAAAGCAAGACTGAAGCTAGCTTTGTAGTTCTGTGTCCACCATGGAGCAAGTTGGGCTAAAATGTAAACTCCAAAGAGCTCGGGCAGCTCTGCTCCTGCAACATTGCCGATTGCAGTCCTCATGGCCTTTCTTGGTAGTTCTACTTCACTGCTTACAGCTTTCCTCAGCAGACAGTCCATGTTTCCTGCATGTCCAGCTTCCTTTGGTCTCCATTGTACCTTCAACTTTGCTCTTACAGCTTCATGTACTATCCTGTCAGGGATATACTGCCTGGCCTCCTTGTCTTCTTTAGAATTTAGATGGAAACTTCCATGACCACATAAGTCTTGCCCTTTTTCTGTTTATAAAACCACCATTGCATAGATGACACCAAAGTCTTCCACACACCCAATCAGTAGTCAGGCTCTTTTGGATCATGGGTAGAGAGGCTTCTGAGTGCCTGGATAGCTGAGCAATGTGAAAGGAACCCCAAGGAATCAATTCCTTAGGAAATCCTTCTTAATTGGGGGACCAAGATGCTATCTTCTCAGATGAAAGGCTTGTACAGCCTTGTACCGTGAACATTTAGATGGAGAAGTCTTACTGATTCTTGAGCACTTTCAAACCATGTTTCCGATTGTTCTGATACAAAATATTAGGCATCTTTTTAGAAATCACACATTCCCTTTGTCCCTTCTTTACAGGTATTTCCTTTCTAGCAAAGCTTCATGCCATTTGACTTTGGTTTTCATTCAAGTCTTACTATCAACCTGGCTAAAAGTAGTCAGCAGTACCCATACTACAGCCTAAATGCTGCTGCCTTGAAATTTCCTCTGCTAGATTAATTAACCTGTCACCCTTAATCTCAGTCTCCTGAAAAACTTCAGGTGAAATATAGGCAAATTTTCAGTTACAGGATAGCACACATGGTCCCTAGTCCAACTGTCAATGGGATCCTTGTTTCCAGCTGAACCTTCCAAGCCTGGCTTTCATTGTAGGGATTCCTATCAGCATTTTGTTGTTCTCAGTTCCAATTAGAGTATGCAGAGTGCACTTGAGAGGCTGGACCTCTCTTAGCAGTGCTCTTGACTTGGCATCTTCCTAAGTGGGTACCTGATGAAGAACAAGTCCATTTTACAAAGCCCTTCCATGTAGCCCTGGGTTTGCATGGCTTTTGCCATGTGTCCGTTTCTGGCTTCAAGTGTTTCTTACCTGTGCAAATGGTTGAACCTTCTTTTGGACAAAGTAATAATAGAGCCTCTGGGCTGGAAAAGTAGAGGGAATTTAGAGAAATAGAAGCAATAGTTCCACATTTACCCACCTCAGAAACACGCTTCTCTATAGTTTGTGTGTAGCCAACGTGCCCTCAACCAGGAGTGGTCAGATGAGCCAGACCTGGGCAGCCAAGATTACATTTTCCCTGCCACAGTGACTGGTTCAAGAACCATGCAGCCACCACACAATAAGAAGCTTCACCCTTTTATGCCTACATCCAGAGAATGCCTGGAATGGCAGGAGGCTTCGGCTCCCCCTAGAGGCTGAGAATTGTCAACGGACCAAAGCAGGAAGCTGCGTGCTTTCTGGAGGGCAAATGGTGGCCTCCATGCGAGTGGACAGTTGTTACTGTAGGGAGATTCCTGGCAGAAGAGCAAATCACATGGAGAACCTCCCTTTCGGATGTGAGCCTCAAAAGCTGACTGTGTGCTTCACTGGGTTGACCTCAAGGGTTGCCTGGCTGGTTTGCATTATCAGCATTCACTACAAAGCCAAATGATAAATGATAGCCTGTTTCCTCACTTCTGTTTGCAAGGGCACCACAAAAGGACATCCCACTCAACAGACATGCTGGGCCAGATCGCCCTGCCTCCCATCCCCCACCACCATAAGGTTCTTCCTAGTGTATGGATGATCACAGAGATGGCAGAGCTCCAGCTGAAGCAAGAGGGAGATGACGGAGAGGCAGTGGAATTGAAGGAGATGGAGAAGTTAAAAGAGTGAGAAATTGTATTTCTGCAGTGTGCCCCTCTGCTAACCATTATTCTGAGCTTCCTGGATGGAAACAAATCAGGAAACTGCAAAGGGATTAATAAAATCTTACCAGGGAACACCTGGGGATAGCATGAGACATCCTCAAGAATACCACTATTATGAGGGACCATGCCTAAACCAGGAAGGTATCCTTTTTTCTTCCAACAGCTCCACACAATATATTTGTAAACAATGAAAACATAATTCCGGAGGTGGAGTGACTTACCAAGGTCCTCTTCAAGGGATTCAGGCATAACAATATGTTGGAACTATGTTCTTTTAGTTTATTTTCTTTATCTGAACTGGACATTCTCTGTTTACTTATTTTCTGGGGGCTGTGCCCTTTTGCTATTCCTTTTACATGGGTGAGTTCAGCTGTTTCAAATCTTAGCTCACATGGTGATATAATCTGGCTCAAAAGTGTCCCTCCATGGCTCCTGTATTCAGAGGTGGGATTTTAGGGAAGGTGGTCAGATCATGGAGGTGCAGAGCATATTTGTCAGTGGATTAGTCTGCTGAGTTTGTGGCTTAATATAGGCTTTGGTTGAGGATGTGGGTCACCGCGTGGGACTTGGAAGAGTGTCCTCTTGCTCCAGGCCCTCTCCCTTCTCTCTGACTTCGTTTTCTTCCCTACATCCTGGTTACTGTGATGAAGTTTTCTTCCACAGTACTTTTCTTCCATGACGTTCCTGCCATGGAGTCAGCCCACCGCGGACAGAGACCTCTGAAACCATGAGCTAAAAGGAAAAATCTCTTTCCTTCTTTACACTGCATGCCAGGTATTTTTATCCCAGGAATAGAGAGCTGACTAATACATGTATTTAATAATATGCCTGCTTGATATGGATCCAGAAGCCCATTGCTCCCCCACTGACTTGGCCTGAATTTTTGCATTAAGCAAAAAACACTTCACACCTTTGTGGATGCATTCACTTTTATTCTGTTCTTTTTTTCTATGTGGTAGGGACTCCTACCCTTCTGATACTTAATTTATTTATTTTTTCTATATTTAGGACAGGGTCTACATGGTCTCACCATGTAGATTGGACTCGCAGTGATTCTCCTGTTTTCAGCTTCCCAAGCACTGGAATTCCCAAGCTGTGTGCCGCCACACCACCACCATCATCATCTCAGCACCCTGGGGGCAAGGTTGGCACAGCATGGCAGGGATTGAATCCTGGCCGTTGTACTCTGCCTAAGCAGGCATTTTAGTTTGCTGAACTATCAGGTCAGTCCTCTGACTGTTAATGTAAAGTAAATTCTTTTCACATTGATTTAAGTTTGTCATCTATTTATTTATTCATATATCAAATGAATTTCCAAAGCATCAATATTTATTGAGCACTTACTGTACACCAAGAGTGACACTGGGTCTTGGAAATCTAGTGGACTAACCTAGTTTAGGGAGTTGAGAAGATTTTTGCTGTGAAAGTCTGACTATGCTGGGACTTCAAGGGCAGATTGGCTTTAGCTAGGTGAAGAGGGGGATGGAAGAAGATTCTAGGACAATGGGCACTTATGCCTGGGCACAGTGGAAAGCAAGGCCCTCAGTATAATGCCAAAGTACTCAGCAGGGCAGCAGGAGGTCTTGGAAAGACATGGCTTCAGAGACATGAAAGCTACCAGGGAACATTGACTCTCCCGGGACAATGGGAAGCCAGGAGAGATTTAGTTACATATGCCTCTAGCTGTACCTCTCCATGCCTAAATCTCCTAAGGCCAGGAGAGAAAACTAAATGTGCATTGAAAACCACCTGTCCCTAGAGCCCCGGCCTCTTCTGGGCCCTGAGCATAGACACGTGTTCATACAGCAGCTCCGTGACAGTGCATTCCTTCTATCCCTGCTCTGGGAGGCACAAGGAACCAGCTGAAGGGAGGTGCTCATTCCCTGACTGCACCCACTCCGAGAGAGGCCAGGACAGGACATGGTGAGCAGAGCGCAGTGACCAAGGTGATCCCAAGCCTGGCATCAGAAAACAGGCACAGTCAGGAACGAATCATTCTGCATTAGAATTCTGTGATCTCAGGCCAAATTCCACGAATGCCTCCGAGGGCACTGGGCCATACCTGAGACCGGAGGGGAGTCCGAGTGTAGGAACATGGGCTCCTCGTGTCCTGGTGTCTGAGTGGTGTGCCCTAGCGTGTCATTTAGACTCCAGGCCCTACTTGCCCTCCCCAGAGAGAGGAATCTAGAAGATATTCTTTTTTTTTTTTTCTTTTGAGCCTTGTGCCTTGCTTTTTTACCCCTGCAGTGACCAATCTAGAAAGCTTCCCTGTTCAAACGTTCTTGCTGTGTCAAAGTCCTTCTGTTGTCCTTGAAGAACAACTTACTTGCCTGAGGCTTTCATGACAGTGGAAAGGAGAGGCACCAGGTGTTACATTGGTTAAACACAAAGGTTCTACCCCTGGGCCTTTGCACTGTCTGCTGTTTCTGGCTGGAGCTCTTTCTCAAGCTATCTGGCCAGCTACCTCCTTCTCCAGAAGTATTTGTCATTCTGTCTTATTTAATGCCACCTGCCTGACAGATCTACCTTATCTTACCTTAGATATCTTGCTTTCTCCTGTATATGGAGAATATTGGAGAATATTATGGAGAATATTGTTGACTTATTCACTAGGCTAATTATTCTTTCTTTATCCAAACTAGAATATAAATTAAATGAGAATGGGGCTTTAACTTGAGAGCACAGAGTGGTGTCTGGTGTGGGGTGGCTGCTCCTTCAATGTGCAGGGGGTCGGGGGGACCAATGCTATCGTTGCCAGAAGACACATCACTCTTCCGGTGCTTGGTCCTGCCATGTGGCCAGGGAATGCTGACACCATGGAGGGGCACTGCCCTGTGAGCAAGCAGCGTCCCTGCCCCAGATCCTCGGAGCTGTTCTCCGTGTTCAGTGCCTTCCTCCTCAACATGAAGGAGAGAAACAAAGGATAAAGAGTTGGTCTCTGATAAGCATCAAGGATCAAAGAGTAAAGGATCTATGCCAATAGGCAGATGCATAAACAAATGCTTTTCACAGGGGGAGCAGGGTGGATTTCTGAGCTCTGAGAACTGTCGCTGGGCCTGAACTCTCCGAAGTCAGAGGTGGCAAGTTAGCAAACACGCAGCACTCCAATCAACAAGGTCAGCAAAGCATTCACACACAGGAAGTCATCTATTTTTAATATTGCAATTGCCTTCCTGTTTTCCTTTATTCGGTGTGTTACCACAGGAGCCCAATTCCAAGAGTTTTGTTTGAATGCTTTCCTCTCCCAGTTTTCTTTTTTAAATTTGGATGCAGCCCTTGTATTTCCAGAGAGCAAATGTTCTTTTGTTATTTTAAGAAAAACCAGGAGGCTGGGTCATCTGTCAGGCTGAACAATGCTGGACTGATCTTAAGGGTTGAGGTGACGATTCTAAGTGGGAAGGCTGGCTGTGGGCTATGGGAAGGCCTCTGGGAACAGTGCGAAAGGGCACAAGCAAAGATGGGGTGAGTGTGCACAGCACTGCGAGACCAGAGAAGCAGGAGAAGCCTTGTCAGCTACTTGGGAGTGTGCTGCAGTCCAGTTGCAACCCACACCCAGCTCACTGTACCCTACAAAGCAGAGGGAAACATTCCCTTCATGCCCCAAGCTATCCAAGCCCCCCTGGATACATTTCACTGGCTTATTATCTGCTCTTCAGCACAGGTTCTGCAGACTGAGCATTTTCTGAGCACTCTAATTGCAGAGTTTCAACAACTGTTTGATTGTCACTCAGCAGCAGACTCTGCTTGCTTCTCTTTTGATGATGAGCTCTCTGCAGTGCCAGGGCTGGCAAGGACTGGAGGGAACAGAAGCAAGAAAGCCAGCAGATTTCCAGGACATGGGTTCTTGATTGTAATGCATTCACTGTGAGCCACTTCTTGACCTGGTGATGACATTGGGCCCAAAGGCCCCAGGACTGGTCCTTGCTGAAGAACTCTGAGTGGAAAGGATGTGACAGATTCTCCATCCTGCTTGGGGTTGGCCCTCTGACCTTCAGTCAGTCTCAGTGGCTCTTAGTGAGGCAGCATTTCAGAGCTGCGGTCCCAAGAAAGGCTCACCCCTCTCGGGAAGCAGCTTCTGGACTTCCTGCCTACACTTACAGATGTTTCCCTAACCTCTTATGGAAGTCTGGATGGCCCAGTGCCCTCCCAAGTCTGAGATTCTTGCCCCCAACCTCTATATCTTTTTTCTCATCTTATTGAGTCACATTCTGATGCCCTGGCTGACTGTCTCTTTGCCATGGCACAATCTATTTGTTTTTCTTGTGACTCTGGCAGATTCCTGAGGAGTATGACTTCACAGAGCAGAAGGACTATGAACACACCCATCGTGCACCACAGCAAGACCTGAATTCTAACCACGGTAGAAAGCGCTGACTCCTGAGCCCCCACCCTGACCTCATTTCTCATGGGTGAAATGATTTCAAAGAATAAATGATTGGTGCAAAAAGACTTGAGCGGCGATCTTCTTTGCCTTCTATGGTGCTAGAAAAGAGAACCTGGTAAGGTTAAGTAATGAATTGTTGGCCAGGGCAGAAGCCCAACAAAGATGTCTTACTCTCTTCAGGGCAGGAGTTAAGTTTTAGGAAAACAAAGCAATCCAACCTGTAAGATCCAAGCACACAGCCAGCCCTTCATCCAAACACCTTGAAATATTTATCATTTTAGCCATAATTGGCTTATTAGTATCCTATATCCTATCCTGCAAATCGTATATAAGAAAATATGATAAAATAGAAATTTAAACCTTAAGAGAAAAGCCAGAGAAATCAAATTAAGCTAGCATCGAATAAGAAAGAGCAAAGGAAAAAGATTTTACACTGTTAAAATATATATATATATATTTATATATATATATTTATTTATTTATATATAATAAAAAGATAATTAAAGAGATAATAAAAAAGATGGAATAGAATTTTGCAAATACAAAGAGGAGGAAGAGATGGAGGAAGGGAGGTGGGAGAGAATGAGAGGGGAAGGGAATAAAAAAAGAATTAAAATGTGATATATATATATATATATATATATATATATATATATATCAGGTTCCCAGCATGAATGTAATCACTAAGTTCTGCAAAAATAGACTAAATGTCAAAGCAGAAACACACCTCTGGAAGATAAAATAGGTAAAACTCTTGAAGTCATAAGCATAGGCAAGGATTTTCTAAACAGAACCTTGACTGCGCAAGAAACAGCACTGAGAAACAATAAATGGGATCATATCCAACTAAGATGCCTCTGCATAGCAAAAGACAAACCAACAGAATCAAAAGATGACCTACAGAATGGGGAAAAATTGACAGCTTCTACTCAAACAAAGGACTCATATCTAGAATATATAAAGAACTTAGAAAGTAGATCCCTCAAAATAAAACCCAGTAAAAAAACTGGGCAAGTTTTTGAACAGACACTTTTCAGAACAAAAATGAACAGACACTTTTGAGAATGCTCAAATGGAGAATAAATAAATGAAGAAATACTCGACATTGTTGGCCATTAGAGAAATGCAAATTTAAACAACTCTGAGATTTCATCTTACCCAAGAAAGAATGACCACAAGCAAGAAATCACACAGTAACAAAGGCTGGCTAGGCTGAGGGGAAAAGGAACTGCATTATTGATGGGAATATAAATTAGCACAACCACTATGGAAATCTATATGGAGACTCTTCAAAGAATTCAAACTAGAAATTTCATTGACCAGCTGTTTCCCTTTTATGTATCTTCCTGAAAGAGTTCAAGACGTCATGTTAGAGTGATACACGCATGCCCATATATATGGCTGCACAATTTATGTAAGCTAAATCTTGGAAGTGGCCTAACAACAGATTAATTGATCAAGATGAATTTATATACACAATAGAGTACTACTCCACCATAAAGAAAAACTTGAGGGGCTGAGGAGATAGCTCAGTAGAATAAGTACCTGCCTAGCAAATTCAAGGTCCTGAGTTCAATCTCTAGTACAGCGAAGAAGAGGAAGAGGAGAAGAAGAAGAAGAGGAAGAGGAAGAGAAAGAAGAAGAGAAAAACTTCAGTTATTTGTAGCGAAAAGGAATTGAGCGTTATGTACTGAAAACATGCAGTAAAAAGCTTTTTAAAAAAAATCAAAAACTAGGGGCTGGCAAGATAGCTCAGTGGTCTAAAGTGCCTGCTTATACAAGCTTAGGCAACCGCAGGGACCACAGTTCAATCCCCAGCACCACATGCTGCACCAGCCCCACCCCTAGGGTAGGCTGAGCCAGCCAAAACATAAAAAAAAAAAAAAGTCAAAAACTAAAAAAACTGTACTCATAAAAATACATTTTAAAAAAATAATATAATTTGTGTAGCAACTTTGCCTGAGAGCTTCTTGGTGGCCAAAGCAAAGAAGAAAACATGGTCGTTCACAGAGGTGTTGTTTTCCACTATGGGAACAAATACCTAAAATAGTGGAGTATTTGGCCATCAGTTTTGGAGAAGATGGCTCATGGAAGGACTCAGTGATGACAGTAATGGCTTTTAAAAAGTTATCAATTACAGGATCTATCCAGGAAATCAACCCTTGAGTAGGTTATGGACCTCTCTGAGCAGTAGCAGCTTTCTGTCACTTTAGGTGATCTATCACCTATGCCTGAGTGAAGCTCACGTGGACTTTTTTTTTTTTTTTTTTAGAACAATAAACACCTTTATTACTTGAGTTAAACCAGGAGGGAAGGTTTATTTCCCCTTCCAGGCCTTGGTTTTTCTCAGCTAGAACTCCAGCCCCTTGCCCTCTAGCACACAGCCATCTGCTTGGCCACACTGGCCTGGTCTTGATGAAACACAGGCAAGAAGCTTGCCCTGCTGGAACTGCTTTGCCAGAAGATTGCTGATTGGGGTATTCTTTTTCCTTTCATCATACTTCTTTTGAATTTTCTTTGATTGTTTTTGTTTAAAATCTTCTTCTCCTCAAGAGTTGGCTTGGCCCCCTTTTTTCGGCCCAGGGGCAGTGCATAGTGAGATTCACACCACTGTCAGAATGGCATGCTGTCAATGAGCACAATGTAGTTCTTCACCAGGGTCTTGGTGTGGACCAGCTAGTTATTGGATGCATTGTAAACAACATCTATGATCCTTGCTTTTTGAGTACAACACTCAGAACCCCAGGAGAAGTTTCCCACATCTAGCTGCAGGGCTCGGTACTTCTTGTTGCCTTTTGAACTCAGGTTGTGTGTGTATGGTGGGCACCAATCTTAGTGTTGGCAGCAGGGTGCTCCAACTCATACTTCTGCGTCTTATGATAGGGGTTTCTTTTGCCTCTGATCTTGTGGAGCTTCTGCCAGGTGTCCTGAGAGACACCCATCACTCGGCACTGGCTAGAAAGAGGCTCACATGGACTTGTTTTGATGAGTGTATCTGAAGACCTCACCTGTGAGGTGCATGTGTACTAGGTGCTTGGGGAATACTTCTCATTGTGGAGATGTCACACCCAATACCCACAACTAAGGAGGGGAGCTTGATCATGGCTCGTAGTCTGTAA
>PVKN010033940.1:0-11925 GCA_004027915.1 Capromys pilorides
AAAAAAAAAAAAAAACTGTGTATGAAGTGTTTGGTGTGAGGGAGGGATTCTGAGGCTCCCTACCTGTCAGATTTCAGAATACATCATGGCAGGGACTTTCAGTCCGTCAGAGATGGAGCATTGACTACATGATCTCACAGGATTTCTGCAGGCCCATGACAACAACACTAAACGGCATTGTTGGGGCAACAGAATGGGCAGGTGAGAAAATTCAGTTTGATAAAATTCTATCAAGTATAATACAGTCATTTTCTAGACTTTTATCCAGGGCAGAATGTCTTATTCTCTAGGATCACTCCTGTCTATCTGGAGGGAAATTATCCAGCCACAGATGATGTAATGGCACCCAGACCAATCCAAAGGTTTAGGGCAGGTCATGGCTTACTCAAAAGGAAGGAGTGTCTGATTCCCAGACCAGGCCAAGTACTTTTATGGGACTCTCCATTCTGGATTGCTGCCAAGCCCTTATAGGACTGATGAGTTGATTTTTTTTTATGGTCATTCCTCTCTGCCTCACCCCATTCCTAGAACCCTAAGAATTTTTCCAGCTATTTAATGTATCACAAAGTACCACACTTGCACATATAAGACTTTGGTAGCAAGGGAGAGAGGGAAGAGAGAGAAAGAAGTAAAAAATAATTTAAAGTGTGTTATGTACATATTTGTACTAACTCCCCATATTGAATGTCATTATTATGTACTGAAAACCAATACTACATTTAAAAAAATACAGTACATTGCTAACACAAAGCTAAACATATGGTTCTGAGCATGGAGGATTAGATCTAAAAATGCAAAAGAACACAGCTATGTGTTCCTGTTTTACACAGGAATGTGTAAAATCCTCATGGATAGAGTCAATCCTATGAACCAAAAAGGCTATAAACAAGCTTATTAGTAACTGTAAAAGAAATTCTAGGGCTAGGAAGATAACTCAGCAGCATAAGTGCCTGCCTAGCAAGTACAAGTCTGGAGTTCAACCCCCTGTATGGAAAGAAAAAAGAAAAGAAAGAAAGAAAAATAGATTCTAAATAAATGCTAAAATATCACTTGCAAAGATGCACCTATAAATATCAGAGGGTAGCAGTGCTCAAGAAATGCAGCTCAGGAGGGCTAGTGAGATAGCTCAGGGAACTAAAGCACCTACTTAGGCAAACTAAGGCAAGCTTAGGCCAGCCATGCCAGCCTTGTCCCTTGGGTGGGCTGAGCTGGCCACAGAGTCCAGGCATAGTGTTGTACACTTGTTCCCAGTGCAGAGGAAGCTGAAAATACTCACTATGAGTCCGAGCTGTGTAGTGAGACTCTAGCAACCAAATACAGTTTTTTAAAAAAATAAGGGAAGAAATGCAGCTCATGGACTTTCATCTGGAACTTAGAAATGCAGATTCTCATGCCCTGCCCTAGACTTAATGATGTAAGAGATCTGGAGTGGGCTAAGTGTACAGGTGTAGGGACTCTGATCATACTTATCTTTGAGCAGCAAAACTTGCTCATACATTGACCCAAGCTGATTGCTTAGCTGACATGAGCTATTCTTTGGTACATTGCTAACACAAAGCTAAACATATGGTTCTGAGCATGGAGGATTAGATCTAAAAATGCAAAAGAACACAGCTATGTGTTCCTGTTTTATACAGCCTGGGCTGAAGCTTCAAGTCTATGACAGTCAGATGGAAAGAGAGATGTGAGATGAGGGAAGCAAGAATCACCTGAACCAGTGGAGCTGAGTTGAGATCCATGTGGGTCTTTGACCTTCAAGACTCCTGCATTCAGGACAAGGTATCCTACTGGGCCTCCTCATCGTGCTGTTAAATAGCATGATGTTCAAAAGCGTGAAAGTGGCAGCAAAGACCTCATGCACTAGAGAAGCTGCCCAGCCTGCTGTGAAAGTCACCACCAGGTGGCCACCAGGTCCCAGAGCTGCAACTTCACTGCTCTCAGGTGCAAGGGAGATGCCCTACACTCCCTTTATTCCGTTCTTTGGAGCTGGGTAGATTGGGCTCAGTAGAGATGGTAAGTACGGAAAGGCATGTCTGGCTCAGCTACGTGTGCTGTACAAATCCACCCCATTGTATAAACAGCAGCTTCCAGGAATCTTTAACATTTTTGCTCTTTTTTGTTCTGACACTTTCTGTGTAGAGACTGCATGTACTATAGAGAAGACTGTTGTAGGCTGCATTCTACTGTAAGAAGGACTTTTTCCTTCTTTCTCATTTATTTATTTATACTAGCATGCACTTGAGCCTTACTTTGTTTTATTTTATTTATTTATTTGGTACTGGAAATTGAACTCAGGCCTTGAGCTTGCCAGGCAGGCACTGAGCTACTGAGCTGTTATCTCTGATCTGAGTCTCATTTTATTTTGTCCCATTATATGCTGTTTATGTCTTCCTTTGTTTTAAATTAAAATTGTTGCAGATTTGGCCAGCAAGGGCCAACCTGCTCTTATGGCTTTTTAATATGCCATTCTTTGATTAATTTCTTACTTTCTCGAATAAGAACTTTCAGGCTCATCTTAAGCTCTTTCTTCCTAGTCCTGGATTTTGCCCTTTTTTCCAAGGAGCCCTGGTGATCAAGATCTCATGTTAGCTCCACACTACTAGTGTGTCATTGCCTCTAGGAACTAGTAGAGGAAAGACAGAACACATACACGTACACACAAGAGACTGCATGGACATATACACATGTCCACACATGTGCACAGGCAGCCATACAAGTAATGTACACACTCTTAACACTCACAAAACAGCTGTGCAACACGTGTAGTGTAATCACATGGGACATTTCCACTTTATTCAAGCACCATAAGGGACATTTTAGCTTTCTGCTCCCTATTTCCAGAGTTGTAATCGCTTCCTCCAGCAGTGAGAAAAGTAGACTCAGTTTATTTTACTTATTAGTGATGACTGATTTATATAAATTATGGAGAAGAAGAAGACAAATGTGGTATTGCATGACTGTAGTCCCAGCACTCTAGGCAGCTGAGGCAGAAGGATCACACATTCAAAAGCAGCCCAAACAACTTAGTGAGACTGTCAAATTAAAAAAGGGGGGGATCTTTGCTAAGGATGTGGTTCAGTGTGAAAGTCCTGAATCCCCAATATGGGAAAGAAGAGGGTGATGAAGGAAGGGGAGGTGGTTCCAAGTAGGTGGAGGCGGAAGGGGAGAAAATGAGGGATGACAGTCACTTCGGCCTTCACCCCAGCATGAGTAGCACAAGGCAGGATGCTTCTCCCTCTCTGTTGCCTCCCTTTGCTCTGTTTTCTGGCCACCATGAGAGCAGCTCAGCCTCTGCTGCATGAAAGCTTTGCCATGCATTCCTACCTTGGGGCCAGCTGACTATAAGCTAAAAAATATGAACCAAAACAAACCTGTTGTCCTTTAAGTTGTGGGTGTTGAGCATTTGTCCCAGAGATAGGAAAGTGGCTAGGATGAATCTGTGGTATTGAAGAATAAAGAAAGAAAAACGTAATGGTACTAATAACCAGAGACCTTGAAGCTGAGCTTCCAAAATGTTCCAGCTATCTCAAACTGAAAATGGGTTGCCTTGCTGGGTAGCCTTGGGGTAGAAAAATATTAAAGGCCGAGCTTATCCAGCCCTTAGCAAGGATCTCGGAAATTCACAGCAGGTAATAGGAGGCTTAACGAGCAGCTGAATACTTTTGCTAAGTATGTTAAAAATAACCAGGAAAGTGACAGCTGGAGTTGGGTTGAAGGCTGGAAGGTTACCAGTTGAGCATCCTTGATCCAGGCTACAATCCAAAATGATCCAAAAGAGGAAACATGTGAATGCCAATAAGGCACCACAAGTAGAAAATTTTACTTAACCTCATGTGACAAATCATGAGGTGCAGGTGCGCTACAAGTGTTGGATAAAATTATGTTATGCTATGTGAATAAGCTGTACACAAGAAATAGAGAATTTTCTGGTTAGACTTGGGTCTCCTCCCATAGTTCATCATTTACATGCAAATATTCTGAAAAAACTAAAACATTTTTGGTCCCAAGTATTCTAATAACAGATGCTCATCCTGTAGTCACCAAAATATAAGTGATCCTTCCCAGTTATTGGGAAGAGAAGTTATAGAGGAGGAAGCCATTGAGTCCCTAGAAAAAGGAATTGCGAGCAGCTTTCCCCCGTGAGCTCTTCCCCTTGCCTTTCTGGGTTGAAGCCGCTGACTATGGACTTAAACCTCTATGGACTGAAAGCCAAACTTCTTTAAGTTGTGGATGTCTGATATTGTGTTGCAGCGAGGAGGAAAGTAACTAAAACACCTTTCCCCTCCAGTATATAAGATGTGTCACACTGTAACTAAACACCATGCAGGACAGAAGTGACTGTCAGGGGAAGCTGAGCTAAGTGTAGTGCTCAGTGTGAACAGAGGGCAGGAGTAGGTCCAGCTGCTAAGGGACTGCGGATCTGTTGCAACACATGAGCACTTCCAGTCTGTGTGGTACACGATGACATGTTCCATTCGGTAGCAGCCACCCTGGCTGGAGGTAAATCCCAGGATGTAAATCTCAGTATTAAGTGACTCATAAGAATTAATGCTGCTCTGGTGACTAGTATTGCTTCAACACTTTAAATCTTGAGTGATTGGTCGCAAACACCCTATTTCAAAATGTGCTACGGACACTAAGAAGATATAAAACACATAGAAAATGTGCAGTAACTTACTGACCCAACTTCTGAATCTAAAAACATCACAGAAAATAATAAAGACTGAGAAAAAGTGATCCAAGAAAAATCAGGAGACTCAGAATATAGACATTTGAAATTAAAATTGTTTGGCAGAGCTTAACTTGATGCTTATGTGGTAAGCAAAAATGTTTCGGAAGGGATTCAGGCAAACAAGTTATAATCCAAAGACTCAGAGAGGGAAGAAAGATAGGGGAAAGAAAGTACAGCAACAGAAAGCCAACAAATATGCCACCACCACCAACCCCCAAACGGAAATGGCCAATCTGTCTGTCTCTTCTTTTCAGGACCTTAGATACTTTTGATGCTTTCTATCCGGAGGGGAATGTTGGGGAAGGAGTTCAGTGCCTTGTAAAAGCTACACAAATACTACCATTGAACTACACCCCAGCCCAAGACCCTTAGATAGTAAATTGTAAACTTCATTTCCATAAAGCACAGCTAGTACACCTCTGCCAGAACTTTTAGCAGCAATTTTGGAGTCTGAGTCTGATTCCAGTAGACCCTTTTGACTCACTTTACATGCTTCTAGTTTCTTCTGAAAATGTGACAATAATCAGATGATTTGGTTATATGTATAAAAATAAGACAGATTGGACTCACTACATTAGATGGTCACAGTCAAGACTTTCATTGAGGAAGAGAGTTTATCCACTGATTCTTTTTTTTTAATTTTATTTATTTATTTGTTTGCTTGTTGTGTTTGTTTGTTTCTTTTTTTTATTTATTCATTTTGTGGCTGGCTCAGCCTGCCCTGGTGGTGGCGCTGGCGCAGCATGTGGTGCCGGGGATCGAACAGCAGTCCCCGCAGTTGCCTGAGCCCTCCCAAGCAGGCACCTTAGACCACTGAACCATCTCGCCGGCCCCATCCACTGATTATTTTAACAAGTCTTTCTTGTGCCCCTGCTGTTGCTAAGTCCTGTACTGTCTCAGGAATATGATGTTGAAAGAAACCTACCTTCTATAGTTCAGAAGACAGATGGTGAGACATCTGTCAATTATAAAATCTCAGTGTCGTAGTGTAAACTGTAAAAGGGGCTACAGAGAGAAACAGAATTATAAGACCAGTTTACTGGGTAGGTGAAAAGAACTTTTCCTGAGGAGGGGAGGTTGCAGTTAGCTAGGAAGAAGAATGGGGCATAGCCAGCCAAGAGTGTGGTGGGGGATGTGGTGGGGGGTAGACAGGGAAACCAGAGGCCAGAGGGAAGACAAGGAGAGATGGACAGGGCCAGGTATGGCAGAGCCTTGAAGACTTCTTAAGGATTTCAGTTTTTTTCATTAACAATGTGACACACCCAAATGAACTTAAAGGCTTGGTCCAGTGTGGGGAGAGTGTGTGTGGGCTCAAAAATGGATGAGAAATGGAGAATGAGGGAAGAGGTTTATTGATGACCTCCCATTCTTGAGCTAGCTGGATGGCTGACATTTAAGGCACTCTTCTGGAGGGCTTCTACACATATGGTGGATGTCCTTCCTGGTCACCCTTCTTATACTTGAAACTTCATTCTATAGGGCTCTGAGGACAAGCTGGGTCCTAGTAGTAAATTTCTCTGTTGATATCCACTGGCTCCCTAGGGAACCCCTCTTAACAAGCTGAAGCCTTTTTGTCTTGCCTCTCTCTCACCCTTTTGCAGGTGCCACGTGTCCTACTCCTGTGTCTGTCGAGCATGCAGACATCCAAGTCAAGAGTTATAGCGTGCACTCCAGGGAGAGATACGTTTGTAACTCTGGTTTCAAGCGGAAAGCTGGCACATCCAGCTTGACTGAGTGTGTGTTTAACAAGACCACAAACATCGCCCACTGGACAACTCCTAATCTTAAGTGCATCAGTAAGTAGCCAGTCACTGCATTATCCCCCATCCTTCTGTCAAGGCTGAACAGAGAGCAGAACTTCATTGTAGGAACTAGGTGATCCCATCTTGTGGCCAAGAATTCATTGTTGAGGTCTGAAGTTAAATGTACCATCTGGCCACTAAGCAATGATCCTGGAGGTAGAAATATGCAGGTCTGTGGTCATACAACTCCAGGTTTAAGTTCTGGCTCTGCCATGTCCCAAATTCAAACCTGAACAAGGTTATTAACCTTCTGGAACTCTGGTTGGTCATCTAAAAGTTAAATCTGGTGTCAATACTCTTATAGAATTAAGTAGGCCCTGGTAAATATTAACCATTAATGCCATTAGTTCCTGTTTTTAAATGATGATATCAAGACTTGGCTACAGAAAAGATATGCTCGTAAGCAGACTAGCTTCTGGGAAGCCTTTTGGCAAACTGCAGTAAACAATCACTGTTCCTACGCACTGGTACCCAACCCAGGGGGCTAGGGTGGAGCAGAATTTCCCTTGGCTTAGCCACTCATATATAGGGAAGCCCAACAGCAAAGATGAGAACGGTGGTAAGAATCAATTTGTTTAAACCATCCATAACTGGATAATCATCCTGAAAGAAGCCAGACACTTGAGAGTGGAAGCTACTAATGCAATTTCTAGCAATACTACACCTTGTTCTGTTCACTTCTTCCTTCCTAGAGAGAAATAGTTAACCCATGGTTTTCCAGGAGTTCTGATTGACCAAGCATTCATTACTACTCAGTGCTTATTCTCTTTGACTATTTGTGAGGATTCCTAGCTCTCCAAAACAGGGGACAGGAGGCAGCCGTCCTACAGCAATCTCCCTCTGCTGGAAACTCGTGGATGAGCCAGACTTTCTTAAGGGTTTTGTGGTGTTGGATTACCCCTTGCCCGCATGCCTCCAGAATGAGAGTCACACAGATGTCAGACAGAAGGGAACAAGGGAATCCTGCCTCTTGTTTCCAGGAATCATAGGGTAAGGAATGCAGCATGTGGTGGCATTGAATGCAGTTGAAGGGAAAAACCCAGTGAGGTCAACGACAAGCAGTGACTTGGACCCAGAAGTGGAAAATCAGGGCTTTTCCGCTATTAGGAAAGTTATGTTTCCTCAAAGTTCCCCATCCTTGGGGTGGATGAATCCAGACTGAAGAAGAGCTGTAGGCTCTGAACAGGGCCAAGAGTGAGAAGAAAAAAAAGAACTTGAAATTAGAATTTTATTTTGTTTTATTTATTTATTTATCTGTATTTAGGGCAGGGTCTACAGGGTCTCACTGCATAGATCAGACTTGTAGTGAGTCTCCTGTTTTTAGCTTCCCAAATGCTAAGATTACAGGTGTGCGCCACTATGCCGGGGATCAAACTCTGGCTGCTGCGCTCTGCCTGAGCAGGTGCTTTAGTCTGCTAAACTATCAGACTAGCCCTGGAATTAGAATTTTAGAGCTCATAGTCTAGAGGAATCTTTAAGTTTAATCTGATCCAAAGGTTCTACCCCTCAAAGTTTTGTAACTAACAGCTGTTTTCATTTTTCCCCAATCTCTTGTACTTTTTATCCTGCTAAATAAATAAGATCTTGTGAATGATCATTTATTTTCTCATGAAAAACTCAGATTATTAAACTGAGCTGATAGCATATTCTTTCCAATCCAAAATTTAAAAATGCTGTGCTTAAACTGTGCAATCTTTTTGAGACAGGCCTTGTAGTCTGTTTGTGCCTTTGGATGGGAAAACCTTGATCATTCATTTCCTGTTCTTTTATTTTGTCCTGGGATGCCAGGTAACACCACTGTAAACTTCGATACTGAATTTTTAAATTTAATTTAGTTCTGAAGCTATGCCAGGTTCCACCCTCAAATGCCGTGTGGTTATCCTCTCTCTAGGACATCCCTCCCTGACTCACCAAAAGCCAATGCCACCCTCCACAGTAGTGACGGCAAGGGTGGCCCCAGAACCAGAGAGCCCCTCCCCTTCTGGAAAAGGTAGGAATATTGGAAACTTCAAGGACTACCATCTCCAGGTCGCCCTTCCCTGCCAGACCCACAGATTTATCAACTACTGATGTTTCTCTACAAACTCAGGCAACAGAATACATTTTTTAAAATTAAAATCAAGGATAAGAACTTATAGGGGCTAAATATTTTTTAAAACCAAAGTTTTTTAATTTTACAAGTGCATAATCATTAGTAGGTCAGAATCTACCATTAGTATGCCAGATTATGTTTGTTTATAAACACTTATCCTTGTCAACACTGGGAAGAGTCCTGAGATTTGACCTCCCTTGTTTATTAGCTTGCCATAGTGCCATGGGTGTTGACACAGTAGCAGAGACACAAAGGACTTTCAGACACTGCACACAGGCAGTAGGAGCATCAGCATATTCACATGGATTCCTTGTCTCCAAGGTCCATAGGGGCAATAAAAACAGACCTGCACATCCTCAAAAAATTACACCCTCAGAGAAGAAGCTAAGTTTTAGGTAATCTCCCACCCCAATTTCCTCAGCACTTTTTTGCTGTTAAAAATTTTGAAATCTTGGGTGCTGAGTATCTTGGCATCATATGCCTATGATACCCTTATCTAAGGGGATGTAATTCTTGATTTTTTTAATGTCACACCATCTAGTTTGTGTTTTTTCCCAGCCATTTGTCCTCTCCTTTTCTCAGGTGTGGACCTCTCTATTCCCATACCTTCAGCCTTGCTCTGTCACACTTTCCCAGAGCACTGGCCCTCAGCCATTGGTGAGATCATTGAGGAACTCCAGTTGGCCTAGGGATACCCTGGGAATCAGGGTCTTTTAAAGCTTCCAAGGAGAATCTTAATCTAAGCTGAGGCTTGCTGCTTGACGAGGGCTGGTATTATGGTTTGTGTCTAGTTGTCCCCTCAAAGCCTCATGCAGTCATGGGTGGCTTCTGGAATTTGTGATTGATTATTGTGAGCACAAATGCTGCACCTGTCCTGGGGCAGGCAATTTGCATTACAATATGAGGAGGGGAGAGAGGTTAGCTAGCTGCTTGAGCTGCTGCCACTCCCTTTGTTCTCTAGCTCTTTGCCACTGCCATGAAAGGTTGTTCTCTGCCCTGTGCAACTCTGCTTTGGAGCCAGCTGAGTAAGGACTGAACCCTCCACTGACTATGAGCTAAATAAACCTTTCCTTCCTTTATTTTGGGTGTTGGGTATTTGTCCCAGCAATGAGAGAAAAGTAACCAAGACAGATGGAGGCTGTTGAGCTTGACAGCAACCTCAGTCATATACTGAGACACCATCTAGAAGGTAAAAAGGAAAGAAGGATGCAAGAAAGGAAGAGCAGACAAGATGAGAAAAAGAATCTTACTTCTAGCAAGTAACTTGCTTGTAAAGTGACTTGGTTGTAAGAGAGGGAAGTATTGGCTTAAATCTGGAGTAATTTCCAGACTCCTTTGATCTGGGTCACATCAGGATTACCCACAAGATGAGAATGATCCAGCACCGTCTCCAAGCCCTGCTCTATGACTCAAACACTTATGGATTGTCAGTCACTGGGACAAAACTATGCTATCAAAACCTCACATGTGAACCTAATGCTTCGATGGGAGGCTGGGGCTAATGGCACTTGTTCTAGGGGATTCTGACTGCTCACAGCTTGGGCAGGGGGAGGTGCTGACAAAGGATTGAAGGGTACAAGGACTTCTCAAAACGTGGCTGAGAGAGCTTGGGGACACAGGGCACTCAGGTCATGTCGGGCCTCTCCTGGTGCTTTGTTCCAGGGCTGTATTTCCCAAGTTCCATATTTGTTGCAGGGGAAGGCCAATTTTTGCATAGAAAGGGGAAGTTATGCCATCCCTTGCTGTTCTGGGGCAGCCACCTGCCATTAAGAAGAAAGGAAGAACCTACATGCTAGGCAGCCTCCTCTCATAAGATCAGAGCTAAGCCAGCACGCTTCCTTCAGGGTTTGGGCAGCCTGAAGCATGGGCTTCCTCCACTTCCAAAAGTGGGCCAGGATGTAAGAAGCAGTTAGCGCCCAGCTAGCTGCCCTTGGTAAGCACAGCTCCACTTGTGTTTTGGAGCCAGCTCTTCTGCATTCCATGTGCTTTCTCCAGGAAATAGAGGAGTCCATTCGAAACTGTGGGATCTTTTCTTTATGTGCACTATGGCAGATAACTGTATCCTTTAAGACTTTTCACAAAAAGTTACCCAAATGAATGAATGTGTAACCCATTCTAGGGCAGTTTGCTGGGAGAGGGCTGGTCAGGGTAGACTCAGTGGAGTAAGACCAGTGTTGACCTTCTGCTGGAGTTGAAAAGACACTAATCTGAATATTTATGTTCTACCTATCTTGGAATTTCCTACAGAGCCAGAAGCTTTATCTCCTAAGTCAGACACCACTGTGGCCACAGAGACAGCCACTGTACCAAGGCCCTGGCTGATGTCATCCAAACCACCTTCTGTAGACACCACGAGGATAGGCAGTCATGAGCCCTCCCAAACCCCATCTCAGACAACAGCAATGACCTTGGAGCACATGCCCTCTACTTCCCACAAGACACCAGGTTAGCACAAGCTTTGCATGAAGATAGGCCAGTCTCCCATTTGCTGCTTCTGAGACTTGAGCTCAAATCTGGTGCAAGATATCTGAACGGCTTAATACCATTCAGTCCAAAGTTGGCACTGACCAGACTACTCTGCTCGCTTCTACCTGCTGCAGCCCCTTAGCCTGGCATTTGCTCGTGTGTCTTGCCAATGGTTCAGCAGGGGCTTCTGTCCCCCTCCCAGATAGGACATGGCTAGCCTTCTTAACTTGCTTAGCAGAACCTATGCCAGGGCAGGACTTCTGAATCCCAGCTGCACCCTCCCACTGTGGGAAGGAGTCAGAAGCAGTCCTCAGCCTGTGGTCATGGTAGAAGCCCTGTGCAATCTGTGTGACTCTCCTGTAAGGCGTCTCTGATTCTGAAGTGCAGCCTAGCACCTCAGCAAGTTACCATGGTTATTCTTTGCTAAGATTAGTTTGGTTGTGTTGGCTGTATGTTGCCGTAGGTTCTGAGGAGATCCAAGTTGTCCGTTGTTTCTCCAACTTCTGAGAAGCTAGTGCCTTGGGAGCCTAGCGCTGACTGAGCTGTCCTCTCTCTTCTACAGGTGCTCATCAACACAGCTCCAGAGAAGGCATAAGTAAGTACTTTCTCTTGTCTGGTGTGTTTATGATTAGGGTGGCCCCAGATGTGTGTTGAGCAGCCCTGAGCCAGACTCCCTAGCACATGACTGGGCATGTCCGCTTTCCCTCGTAGGAGTGTTAGCCGAGTATGGTGGTGCACACCAGTAATCGCATGGCTCAGATGGCTGAGGCAGAAGGATTGCTGTAAGTTTGAGGCCAATCTGGACTGCATAGTGAATTCAAGGGCTGGCTGGA